>VWYE01012731.1:205113-216643 GCA_013398995.1 Alaudala cheleensis
CCCTCCCTGTCCCCAGCACGGCCACCTCACCCTGCCTGTCCCTTGGTACAACTCTCACCCTGTCCCCTGCAGGAGCTCCTGTTCCCGTCCCCTCACAGCAGGGCCAACAGGCTCCAGCTGGGCCTCTCCCAGCGGAATCACTCCTTTATCACCCTCAGCTGTGAGGGCAGGGTTGCTCCCGCTCTGGTAATTAACACAGCTGGTAATTATCAGGGGCAAGATTGCCTTCAGCACCGTCTCTGTCTGTGCCCCCACACAACAGCAGGGACCAAAGTGTGCCTGGACCCGAATTCCCTGCAGTGAACATCCCTGATTCCATCTCCGTGTAATCAGGCCTCTACTCCATCCTGCTGAGTGCCATGAGGTGTGATTAGCATGAGCTCAGCACGTTTTTGGGGCACACCTCCCCTGGCAGCAGCCACAGCTGAGCATCATTGCCAAGTGCTCACTGCTCCTCACCCTCCTGTGCCATCTGGAGCTCCCTCCTGCACTTTTTGCTCTCCAGCTCTAAGGAGTAACCTGTAATCCATCAGCTTTGGGGGAAAGATGTGTGATCTCACGAATCCTGGATGTTGTAAAATGCTGTTTTGTTGGTGAGGAGACAGAGGTCTGTGCACCATTAAACTAGTGAGACTCCCAGTTTTCCAGGGGTTTGCCAAGCGAGTCTTGAATGCCTCAAATCTTCCACAGTCTGTTTGATGTATCAGGGGGGAGAGACAGTAAACTATCCACGAGGGTGGCTAGCACAGATCATAGCATCAAATGCATGACATTTACACACTATAAACTCACTTTAAATACCCTGCTACAACAAGTGCTGTAACATTAGAGAGGGCAAAGTTGGAGAATACTGATTGTGACCATGTGTAGGACGAGGATAATTTATTTTTAGCTTTGTATTTCTGTTCTAATGCAGTACTACCACCCAACACACGTGCATATGGATTTCTAAAACATTATCTTACATTTTAAAAAGCTGCCATAAGGAAGAGCCAGAAAATGAATAGGTGCATGCTTGGTTTACATCATGTTAGAGGTATAAAATTCACTGAGGGTAGGGAAAACTTATATTCCCTTCATGGATTCACATGAATTCATGTTTTCCTCTCCACCCCAGGGTGCAATTCCAAAATTCATTCTATTCCAATAACAGGCTGTCAATACCTCTGTTTCAGTGCTGCAGGAATTGGCAGCCTTTGGAAAGAAGCAATCAAATCAACTGCCAGTGCCATCAGAGAGCTTCCTCTCTCTGCTGCCGCGGCACTGAACAGTCTGGGGAAAACAAAGTTACAGCAAGGATGGCAACGAGAAGGGGAAAAGACAACTCTCCCTTTAACACTTGAGTTTAGTCACCTGAGTTTAGTGTCATTTTATAGCTCTGCACTGATCCAAGGGCTGTGCACTGCACTTGTGAAACACCTGAAAGGCAGAAGTGGGACGTTCACCTTTCAATTCCTGCATTTGGTGTGTGCTTTTGCATCTTTGCAATTCCACCAAGAGGAGGGGCCTGCCAGGAAGGAAACCCGACAAACACCACCTGCTCAAACCTTTATGATAAATACTCATAGTCCTTCTCATCCATCATGTACAGCTCCAGCTAAAATCTCTGTCAGGAAAAACATGGCATGCTTTAATCCAAATTGACTGAGTCTTGTTCTGCTTCTTAAATCTATATGCAATTAGATTTTCTATTCAAGTCACCAAGACCTTGTTACTTGGGTGAGTTCAGCAAATCTCTTGAGGCTCACGCTCCTGACAGCAGCCACAGGCAAATCTTACACCTATGAGAAAATGATGATTGACAACCTATGTAATGACTAACACATAACTCTACTGGCTGCACTTTCTCTCTCTGATCCTTCCAAATATTATTAGTTATTAAAATAATTTTTTTCCAAAGATTCTGAAGAGAAAATCTGAGCACAGCTGACTGCCTACTGCCGTGAAAATCCAGCTCCAAATGCATAATTATATTTGTTATTTGGGCTTGTGCTTATACAAAAACAGTGACTCTTGCATTTCCTGTGTAAAACTGCAAAGGCCTTGGGGACATTCCTAGAAAGAAAAAAAAATTTCTGCATGAGTTTCATCTCTTCATTTGTTTTTATCCCTGTCGTGGTTTAAGCCCAGCCAGCAACACCTAAAACAGCAATGTGCTAACAGTGCCATTCTCATGCTAAATCCAAAACACAGCACTAGGAATAAAATTGTCTCTATCCCACCCTAAATCAGGACAACCTCCTGTCCTGAATTTTTGTTGTCAGGCCAGACTTGGCAGGCAGCATCTGCAGTATTGGCTCTGTCCACACTGGAAATGTGCACAAAAAGGAATGTTAAAAAGGTGGGAGGAGAGCAGATTTTGGCCGGCAGGATGTTCATCAAAATGCTGAATTTCTTCTCCAGGAGAATGCCACAGGATCTTTCACCATGAGGCAGATGTTTGGGTGTCTCCTTACCCAATTTTCTTACCTTCTGAATGAGGAAGAGCAGAGTCAGAGCGAGAAACTGGTCTTTGAGTCCAGATATGGCATGTATTCCAAATCTGATGACTCTGTCTCAGAATTATTCCCTCTGGATTTGGATTTTAAAAGGCCACTGTGGTCCCTGCCAGCTGGTAATGTCAGAAACAACAGCACTGCTGTTAGTGTTTAACAGGTAATACTGCTTATTTCATGGAGTGGGTTTTGTTCCAGAGAGGCATTTAAATTTGTCTTAATGATTTAACTTGTTGACAAATAAACATTTGACAAAAAATATATATATAACATAATCCTGGCAAGCTACACCATGCCTTCAGCATTGCTTTAAATTTGAATTCAGCTATTTATTACATAGCCCTTTGCCAGAATTGGGCAGTAAACTACTTTCATATTCAGAAGAATGTTTCCATTTAAAATTTACATGTAAAATTGCAATAAGATGCTGGATCTTATTCTTTTGGAGGACACTGTATTGCATTACATTAGTTACATTGCTAGAGAAATGCATTCTGCTTCCTGTATCAGTTTCAATTATCTGGGTGCATGACTCACCCATTTTTATCATGGAATGTTAAAGTTAGTGTCATTCCAAGCTACAAAACCACAGCTACAAAACAGACTGGTGAGCTGTTAATTATTTAAGTACTGCATCCTGTGCAGAATTAATTTCTTACCTACAGTCATGATGTACTATTGACAGTTTGGAAGACTAAAAATCTATTGCTGCCCAGCATCATTTGAAATATAATTTATAGTGGTTATTTGGAGAACTATATCGAGTACATTAAAGCCATATGGTGCTGTGGTTTCATCCCCAAGAGATGCCTCATCAGCTAAGAGGAGCATTATGATCAATATGAATATTACTCATTTTTAATAGAGTGTACTAAGCTGTAGAAGATTATTGTTCCTGCCAGTTACTTGAAAATATGAGGTGCAACAATTATTTTAAGATTGTTGGAGAGTTACAGTATTCTCAAGATGCAGAAAATATGTCTTTGTTTTGTTATGCTTAAAACCTGAAACATTTTCTAGCGGCTGAAATCCCCCAGAAAACAGTCTGTCTAACTAGAAAACCTATAAAAGGTAAAAACCTTATTTGAGCTGTAATGCTCCAACAATTTGCTAAATATGGCTTCTAGGAAGGGGAAAAAAAATGAGTCAGAGACAAAAAGATGAGAACATTGTTTGTCATTTCTCTTGGCAAAAGGACGTAGCATCTACCACAATCCTGCCCATTTCACTGTTAAAAATAAAAAGTGGCAAGTATTACAATGATCATGGCAGCCTCAGCAATCAGACAATGCTGGATCTTTTTAAGATTCATGTTACATATTCCTCAGTCCATTAAGAAAAATACCACATAAATAGCAAATATTTCATTAACCTCTGACCTGGTGGAAGCTTTTGCAACTGCAGACAAAAAAAACCACAGGTATGTTATGTTAAACAATTATCCCTAGCACATAAAAAATGCTTCCCCTCTCAGTTCCAGTTACATTAATGATGCCAATGCTTTTTGTGTATTCCTAATCTCTGTTTCTTTGGTCATGCATCCTGCATTCATACAGATGCTTTCAAATACTTTGCAATCCTCTTCACCCTCCCACAACAATGCCAGTTCTCATTCCTATTTCACAAATGCTCTCTCTTAATAATTTTTCCTTTGTTTTTTCCATCTTTAGACCCAGACTGCCAGTTTCAGTGCTGAATTCCAGTTCTTCTGGGATTCCTTCCTTCCTTCCTCCCTTCCTTCCTCCCAAGTTTTATTTCTGTGCCAGAGCTAGAGGTTCTTTACCAAGACCTACCTCCTGAGCCAGTTTAATGCACTTGTGCTTCTTTTCTTTTCTCGCAATGCTGTGTGCCCTGTGAACTATTCATTAAATAAGCTTAAGTAACTCTTCCATTAATTGCCTCTGCAAACCATTTTGAAGCACTTCAGGTTTTAATCTACCTCATGTCCATACTACCAAGTTTTCCTTGTGACACTAGAAGTGGTCCTGCAGAAAACGTTTTCTTTTCATCTTTTTCAACATTAATTCGGGAGTAAAGCTGTATTTTGGATTGGAACAACTCCAGTACTGTTATTTTTAATGATGGACAACACTTTCTTCCTCTGGGAGATAAAACAGGCAAATTATAACAAGCTGTTTTGCCTTGCTGCTTCAGGCTGCCTCTGGTCCAAAAGATGAAATCATAACAAAGCAAATGCCTCAGCTAACTAAATAATCAAGCACATCACTTCTTAGAGACAGGAGTAGAAAGCTGCAGGGTTGAAGAATCAGAAAGCTTGCAGAAATCAGCCTGTGTACATATGGCAATAAGTCTTCCTGAAGCCTCCCTCTCTGTTTAAAAGAGAAGCAACAGATCAGTGCTGCAGACAAAGCCTGATGTACAAAACACACCACAGACACCCCTTTGGAGAGATACTCATGGGAAAAGACAGGATTGTCATGGATAGACAAGGAAAACACCACAGAGAGAAAGTTGATACAGGCTCTGGGATCTCACCCTTTCAGGGACTCTAAACTACCAACCTCTTTTCCCTCTCCCCAAACCTTTCAGGGAAGGCAGCATTGGGCTCTGTAGAGAGAGAGAGCCATGGGAAACACAGCTGATGAGACTAAAGGAAAGCCTTTGCACTGTGGCACAGGAGGAAAAGGATGAGATGAGAAGGGCACAGTTGCCCAACACTGCCAAGAGTGCAGCTCAATCGCATTTTGCTAACGGGGGACCATAATCGAGTGTGACATACTTGGTGAGTGCTCAGAGTCCAAACAAAGTGCTGAAATACACAGTCATAGCACAAAATTCAGAAATGTGCACAGGGCTTAAGAATCAAAGGGCACATCCCAAACACCACCTACACTTACCGTGATACATCCAGTCAAATTTCAAACTACAATTGAAATTCTTTGTGCTGCCAAATACAAGCAGGGACACCACCACAGCTGGCACCGACGGTGTGGGTGTATCCCCTTGCATTCCTTGTTCAACAGCTGTGAATGCTGACAGGAGAGGGATGGTCTTCACATGACTGTCCTAAACAGAATTTCTTTCTCCCCTTATCTGATCCAACAAGGCCCTTCTTATGTTTTTTACATGTTTTAAGAGAGTTAAAATCAAACGCGCATCCTTGGAGATGAAGTTGAACACGGGAATTGTAGCGTCCACCCCGAGTGGCGAGGCTATGCTCAAAAAATTCCTCTTTATCGGCTGCTCTGAATTAGCAAGTCAAAAAGATTCCAGCATATGAACGGGGCAGAGGAGAACTGCTAATCCTGACAAAGCCACAAACAGACTTTTTTTGGGGTTAGATTAGTTTCTTTTTTTACTTGTAGAATTTCTTCCCGTCAATTGCTAGGAAACTAATTACTGGGTACTTCGGGGTACTTAAGCAAAAGACAAAAGAAGTGGCCAAAGGAGAGAAGGGAGGACTTAGAGAGGCCAAAAGCAGTATCACAAGCTCGGTGTTGGAATGTGAAGTTCCTGAAGGTCTAAGACTGTGTCTAAGTCCAGGACCTGCAATCACTCACTGTGCCCTGGTCCCAGATGGATCCTGACTCCAGTGCCCAGCATCCGTGTCAGGATGGGGGCTGAGCACATGCCACCTGCCAGACGACGCGATTTCCAAGGGAAAAGCAATCAACAGACCTTGCCTTAAGGCTTCACAGAAATCAGATTTACCTCTCCACCTAGACAGAGCCTTCAAGTTCTCTTAATATTGAGCCTGTTAATTAAATCAGCGCAGAGCCCTTTCACTGCTGTTAACCAACCCATACTTCTAGCACAGCCTCATTTTGTACCATGAGCAAACACATGTCCCAGCTCCTGGGTGCCCTGAAATAAGAAAGAGCCTGAGAGTCTAGAATTAACATTTTATCTCAGCTACACTTGCATGAACCTGGAGTAAATTCAGGGAAGAGAATGGAGATATTTCTGATTCCAAGCTATGTAATTCAGGTGAGGGCCTGACCACCCAATATGTCTGCAGGGAAACTCTTATGCCCACTCAGACATAAGTCACGCTCATTTAGGCTGCCAGCTCCCAGCTGGCTGGTCTATAATTTCTACCATTTCATTTTTTCCCCCCTTGTCAAACCTTCCTACCCTCACTAGGTGCAATCCATGTCCTTCTGATGGATGGCAAAGAGCAGGTTAAATTCTCGTCCCGGTTTTGTGCGTGGAGTTGTTAAGCATCAGAAAGGAGAGTAGCCAAGAAAGAACTGCACATCATCCTGCAGGTCATTAACTGGAAACCCAATCTGCCCCTCTCTGGGTGTCACATCCAAGAGCAGACCACAGAATTAGAAGCTTTGGGCAGGGGAGAACTCGGTGTTCCTCTCCCTGCCCCGTGTGCAGCCGGCAGCCAAGCACAAATCAGCGTTTTGCATAAACCCGAGAGCAGATCCAAGCAGCCACTCAGCCTCACTCTGAAGGGGTCGGTGTAATTTGTGTGTTGTGATAATCTGGTTCTCATCTAACCTGCTAATTCAGCCCTTGTTTCATTTAGACAATTGGCAATCTGACTCCCCACCCATGCTGAGGAGCCTGCACACTGCTCTCTTGCAAGGATGCCATCCACCTGGACAAAATGCCATGAAAAAAAGAACAAAGTAAATTTCCACTTTCACAGGAGCTTATCTCCCATTTTATATTTTAAAATAGGTAAATTTTTGAACATTTAGAAGGAGAAATTATTTTTAACAATGTTTGAAAGGATCGCTTTTCAATACTTTATTTTAGGAAAGGTTTGGGTTTGTTTTTTTTCTGGATTTTATTTGCAGTAATGACCCTATTTCCTAAAAGTCTTACATAGGGACCCAGCTGGAGCAGTGAGCACAGTTCTGGTGTTCCCAACACAAGAGGGACACAGAACTCTTGAAGCCAGTCCAAATGAGGGTCACAGGGTTGATGAGGAGGGCAGCACCTGCCCTGTGACGACAGGCTGGGAAAGCTGGGGCTGCTCAACCTAAAGACTGAGCACTCAGAGTGACCTTCCAGTATCTGAAGGGAGCCAGTAGGAAGTGGGAGAGGGACTCTTCATCAGGAACTGCAGTGATTGGTCACGGGGGAATGGCTTCAAACAGAGAGGGGAAATTGAGGTTAGATACACAGAATTTGCCTGCTGTGAGGGTGGTGAGGTGCTCTGGTTGCCCAGAGAAGTTGCCCCGTTCTGGCTGGGCTCGGTCCTGAACCACAGCTGACCATTTCTGCAGAGCTGCAGAGGCACTCACCTTGTTCACCCAGCTCCTGTTCTCCTGTTTGCTGAGCAAAAAGCCCAAGAGCTGAAATTCCTGATCTCCGTTCACCTGCAGGATGCCAGGAGGAAAAGGCATGAACAGTGCTTGTTCCACCAACCACCATGCACTGCAAATTACACACTGCAACTGTGTCATTAATGGGATTTGTTAAGGTTGGAGAGAACAACCAAAACAACCCATAATTTCCCTGACAGCTCCAGCTGAAGGGCAAATTTCTTCAGCCTGTTCTGCACTGTGGAGCTTTAATTGTATATTCTATTCCCAGAGGGCTAAATTATACTCTCAGTTACAACCGTGATATAATTAAAGTTAATAGAGTTGCTCAGGTCTAATTGAGGGCGTAGTTTATTGCAGCAAATGTTACATTACAATAAATCATTGAGAGGGATTCCAAACTTTGTATATCATTCAGTTTCCAGAAATCTGAGCTAAAAGTCTTTAAATAAAGCTCTACTGTAGTGGATAATTGTCCTCACAAAAAAAAAAAAAAAAATCCATGCCTATACAGTGAGTAGATAAACACTGAGTAGCACATTCATTACTCCTATCAACTTCTATAACCATCTTATAATTTTTGGTAGTTTTTCTGGGTTTGGGCTGTGATTTTTTTGGGGTGATTTTTTTCTATGAGCGGTTGGGATTTTTAAATGCATTTTAAATTGCTATAATGCAAGGAATCCTATTTACAAACAGATAGCTGGTAAAGAAACAGTGCCACAAACAGACCCGCTCTGCATTTTATGGATATATATACATATAAATTTAACAGATGGTAATTCCTGCCTGTATGTGCATGCACAGCAGAAGAGAAGGGGCTTGTCCTCATCTCAAATACGGTACAGCCAGCAAAGGCCTCATTCTAACACCTGCGGGCAGAACCAGCACAGCTGAGTTTTAACCCAGCTATAGCCTGGGTGCCTGTGGCAGTGAGAACGGGGCAAATCTGCCCATAAGTTTACCATCCTGCGGTAAAAGTGTGCCTTTAGATCCCAATCCCGGCTGCAGGAGCTTTGCTGCTGTTCCCGTAGTAGTGCCCACAGCAAACCCAGTGCTTTATTGTCTCTTTTCTGCCACTGCACCTCTCAAAGCAGAGTTGGGTAAGATCTGGAACGTGCAAAGTGAAAAAAGTTTAATGCTAAATTGTCACACCGGTTTAGTCTGCACGAACCTGACTGGAAATCTTTTATCTCCTTGTTCCTACAGATAGTCCCTTATCTCTGCAGCAGTTCGACAGATCTGCCGCTGTTACCCCTTCAATTCATCAGAGGCACAATAATCTAAACCACTAAAATAAAAACTCTGGCCTTCAAACACTGACAGATAATGCTGCGATTCGAGTCCTTCAATGTGGTTATTCAAATTAACTCTATGAGGTTAACATTAAAAGTAGCTGCTTGCATTCTTATAATTATGAAAGATAACAGAGTATTTTTAGTGCTCAGGTTTTATAGCCAATGCTCGGAAAAGTCTCTCCCTTTCACTGAATTTTGTCTCACATCACCTTTTTGCTTCACGCTGCATTTTAACACCTTTAGAGCTTTTATTCTATTTATCTTAAATTCTCTCGATGTGTTTCTGGTACGCACAAGCTGTTTCAGGAACTGCTGTTGTCAAAAACCACTTTCTCTCCTCTAGGCGTGGTATTACCACAGGGAGTCTTGGGAGCCGAAACCTTGTCCCCAGCTATTAAATAACTCTTTTTTCTTTACTTCACCGCTTTTATTCTCTAAGCCTCGCTTAACCACACCGGAGTTTTTACAACACAGCCCTGAATGGATGAGTTATTAACTTTTTTTTTTCCCCTTTTTGTGGGGAGCAACACAAAGCGTCGGCTTTTAAAAGTTAAGCGAGGATTATCTCCTGTGACTGCGAGTGATAATTGTGCCATTAGCAGTCGTTTATCCCGAGCTTATTCAGCGCCTCAGGGTCTCCAGATTTCAGGCTCTGTCTCACTTGAACTCTTCTGTTTTATTGCCAGGGGAAAAGCAGGTCAGGATGAAGGTGAGGCTCTTAAAAGCTCCGCTCCTGCCCTGTGCCCTGACAGGAGGAGGAGGCACGCCAAATATTGAAGCATCCTTTCAGCGGGGATCCCTCCTCAGGTGCTCTGCTGGCCAGCAAATTGGAAAACACACCGTGTCTACTTCTGATTTTCCCTCGGTGTTTTGTACTGCCTCACATCGCCGTATCTTTTGAAGATTTCTTACTTTAAGTAGAGCCAGCAGTTGGAGACTGCCTGTCTGGTTGTACCACCGCTTTCAGTCCTCAAAGGTATTTTAGATTAGCCCCTCTCTCTCTCTCTCTCTATATATATATAAATGTGTGTCTGTGTATATGGAAAAAACTATAAATAGATAAATGAAAATGTATATAAGCAAATAAACTGAGACATTACTTATTTAAAAGTTACGCTTTTACACTCTTTGTGTCAGAGTTGATTTTTTTCTTTAAACTTCAATTCTTTCTTTCTTTCCAGGTCTGGGCTACCACAGAATTATGAACGATTGGCCCTCGGGTTCTTCAGTGCTGGGGTTTGTTCAGCTTTGCACAGATCAGGAGTGGCTTTCCAGGGTTCCCTGCCAGCTTCCTTTGGTCTTCAGAAAATTTATTTGTTCAGCTCCAGTTATGTTCTTGTTGGTAGCAACAAAAAAGCCCAATTAGTTTGTTTTAGGAAAGGAATATACTAATTTTTTTTCCCTGACAGGCTGAAGTGCACGACCGTTGTGTTGGCTGAATCCCTGTCTGTCTTGGGGTAGAGAAAAATGGATATCTGCAACAGATGACAGATAATTATATAATATAGAATATGGAATAGACAAACATGGATAGCTATAATAGATAACAGATAACAATTATATAATATAGATATGGACTAGATAAAAATGGATATCTATAATAGATAACAGAATTATATAATATAGAATATGGGATAGATAAAATGAATATAATAGATAACAGATAATAATTATGTAATATAGAATATGGGATGGATAACATACTAAATGATGGTAATAAAAATAGATATATAATTAGCTATAAGCAGGCCCATCAGTTGCACAGGAGAATCCTACACCCTTCCTGAACTGCAGGCACACCCAGGATGGCCCGAGCCACCGGCTGTGTCCCAGAGCCAGTCAGGAGACTGCGCTGGCAAAGAAAGGAAGAGGAATTCAAATGTCTGGCCACGGGAGGAAAGGAGCCAGCAGCAGCTGCTCAAGCCAAGACCAATGGGATCCAGCTCAGGGATGCAGCAACAGGGCTGGCATGAGCTAGAGCTGCTCCTCCAGAAGTTACTGAGTGCTCTGGGAGCTGTGTCTGCTCCTGCCCGTGCATCCCTGCAGGAGCTCCCGTTCCCCTCCATGGACACTGCATCTCCTGGGGCTGCTGATCACACCGGGATTTTGGTGTGTGACCCAGCAGGAAGGAGAGCCAGGCAAACCCCACACGAACACCCAAATACCGGCCACCTCTTGCAGCATGTGTCTTCCACACTCCGTGGAATGGGGGAAATCAGATGTTCCTGTGTTTAGGTTATTTCAAGCAGAAGCATCTCTTGGGAATCCTCCCAAATCTTTAGCCCCCTTCCACTCTCTAGTATCAACCACACAGTGATCATGATGGCAATCTTTATCTGAATGCTTTAGCAGCTGTTCCCACAGTTTGGGAAATGGAAAAGCATCTTTTAAACTGATTTTTTATTTCAACACTTTTTTGAGGGACCATCTTTATTGCAAATCAGTGCCTCAGTGAACTTTACTGAAGACTGGCATGAAGCATAAAATATAAATA
>VWYE01012731.1:217553-262044 GCA_013398995.1 Alaudala cheleensis
GGCTACCACAGAATTATGAACGATTGGCCCTCGGGTTCTTCAGTGCTGGGGTTTGTTCAGCTTTGCACAGATCAGGAGTGGCTTTCCAGGGTTCCCTGCCAGCTTCCTTTGGTCTTGAGAAAATTTATTTGTTCAGCTCCAGTTATGTTCTTGTTGGTAGCAACAGAAAAGCCCAATTAGTTTGTTTTAGGAAAGGAATATGCTCACTTTTTTTCCTGACAGGCTGAAGTACACGACCATTGTGTTGGCTGAATCCCTGTCTGTCTTGGGATAGAGAAAAATGGATATCTATAATAGATAAGAGATAATAATTATATAATATAGAATATGGAATAGACAAACATGGATAGCTATAATAGATAACAGATAACAATTATATAATATAGATATGGACTAGATAAAAATGGATATCTATAATAGATAACAGAATTATATAATATAGAATATGGGATAGATAACAGATACTAAATGATGGTAATAAAAATAGATATATAATTAGCTATAAGCAGGCCCATCAGTTGCACAGGAGAATCCTACACCCTTCCTGAACTGCAGGCACACCCAGGATGGCCCTGCACAAATGGCTCAGCACTGGCCCGAGCCACCGGCTGAGTCCCAGGGCCAGTCAGGAGACTGCGCTGGCAAAGAAAGGAAGAGGAATTCAAATGTCTGGCCATGGGAGGAAAGGAGCCAGCAGCTGCTGCTCAAGCCAAGACCAATGGGATCCAGCTCAGGGATGCAGCAACAGGGCTGGCATGAGCTAGAGCTGCTCCTCCAGAAGTTACTGAGTGCTCTGGGAGCTGTGTCAGCTCCTGCCCGTGCATCCCTGCAGTAGCTCCTGTTCCCTCCCATGGAGAATCTGCATCTCCTGGGGCTGCTGATCACACCAGGATTTTGGTGTGTGACCCAGCAGGAAGGAGAGCCAGGCAAACCCCACACGAACACCCAAATACCGGTCACTTCTTGCAGCGTGTGTCTTCCACACTCCGTGGAATGGGGGAAATCAGATGTTCCTGTGTTTAGGTTATTTCAAGCAGAAGCATCTCTTGGGAATCCTCCCAAATCTTTAGCCCCTTTCCACTCTCTAGTATCAACCACACAGTGGTCATGACAGCAAGCTCTATCTGAATGCTTTTAGCAGCTGTTCCCACAGTTTGGGAAATGGGAAAGCATCTTTTAAACTGATTCTTTATTTCAACACTTTTTTGAGGGACCATCTTTATTGCAAGTCAATGCCTCGGTGAACTTTACTGAAGACTGGCATGAAGCATAAAATATAAATAAATGGAAATATTCCTGTTGTTCATTAAATTCAATTAAGTTGTTATCGTTTAAACTTAATTGGAGCTGTGGGGTTTTGCACACAGCCATACAAGAGGTATGAAAAATTAAAGGTTCAGGGCATCATCAGCTGCAGGTGTGCACTCAGTTTCTGTGCATGCCATTATTAGGCATTTTTTAGGAGAAGCACATGACATGAAATGACTGCAGACACACTGTTTACTGCCCAATGCACATTTGATTCATAATTTCTGGAGCGTTAATAAGCAATAATAATGTGTATAAACATAATGGGCTTGGGAGATCATACATGGCTTTAGAAATATTTCAAAGGGCTGCCTGCCACTCCTAGAGACAGGAAGAAATTATCTGCTTTATTTATTTTTTTAGTAGCAATCTATTTATCCAGGATTGTATCAGACTGTTGCTGTAATGTCTAGCCATTTTCCAGGGCAATTATGCGTGAGCTTGCCTTTTTTTTTTTTTTTAACCTCTGAACGTTTTGGAGCTTTTCATGGTCTTACAACCAAAAGAGCACTTAGTCTAAGGATGCTTGAAAGGACTATCAGGGGAAAGCTCCTCTGAATAATTGGGCTCTTGCATGGAGTGTTTGGAGTGGCACATGTGCTGGTCATTCTTATTTTGTCTGGCAGCAAGTTCCACAGCCTCGGTCCAGCTCCTGTGAACATTTTGTTTCCTGTGGTTACCAGACTTTTCCTCTGTTGTTGACAGCTTCATTTTGAATTTTTTTTTTTCAGAGAAGCAGAGCTGGAGCATGAGGTCATCTTGGTTCATCTGCTATCCCACAAAAAAAGAAAGGCTGCGAAGGGCTAGAGTCCTACAGAAAGTGTTGGTGTAGGTTAGAGCATACTTACATCATGTGTGTATATATAAAATGTATATTACCATAGATAAAAAAGCACATTTCTTCATTTCCCAGGAGAAAAATGATAATGCATTGATTCATAACTACAGAATTAATGCACATCATATTATGTGATTGTTCTTTCCAGTTTTGTACAACAAAACAGGCAGCAAAATCAGATTCTGTTCTGATGGAAAAGCCTTACCATGAATATACTAAAATGCATCTCTCATCTTTATTCTAAGGCATGGTGTCACATATCTTAAAACAACACTGTCAGGAAATTATCTATCTTTTTCCCAGATTCTTTATCTTTTAATTTTGTTTATGTAAGACCTGCCCTGTACAGACACAGTAACATCCACGCTCACTGCTAAAACTCTTAGTCACCACAAAACCTGGAGAAATTGTCATTACTGTTGTTATTGTTACTGTCACTGGCAGTGCAGGAGAGTTTCCCACAAGCAGATGCTCCTTCCTTTCCTTCTGCTGTGCTCCTGAGCCTTTCTACGTTGACTGAAATACAAACTATAATGGGGCAGGACAAAGCTGCAAGGCACAGGAAAGCGTTCCAAAATTCTTAGGCCGAGTCAAATTCCTAATCTCAGGGTATCAATGAAAACTTTACCTGCAAGGAGCCAGGATTTCACCCTGAGCCATCTCCAGGGGCTGTTGTAATGCAGCTCATGCCCATTTCCACCTCAATACCCACAGTTTACCAGAGCATTTAAGGCATCACCTTCTGTGTTAGGAGTTAAGGGAAAGAATGGGTTCACCTTTTTTTTTTTTTTTTAAACATTGCTGCTTATAATTAGATTTCACAGAAAACCAGACTGGTGGGTTTGTCTGAGCCTGACATTTTTATCATGTGAAATATGTTGGATCAGGTAATCAAGAGGCCTTAAGGTCAGGTAGCATGACTGAATTGCTGTTAGTAATTAAATGTGCAATAAATAACAGTATCTGCTGCAGCTAGAAAAGGCCGTGTAGGTAGCTCCGTGTTCTGTTTTATAAATCATATTAAAAAAAAAAAGTGTAGGGGTTGTTTTATATTAAACATGGTGGTTACATGTGCCAAAGATTTATTAGTCCAGTCTGTCTTAGGGTGAGTGGCTGCAGTCCAGACTCATGTGGTGGAACTATAAAAAACGTTTAAATGGCTGTGGAAGTGGATGGACCAAAATGGAGTTGGTTCCTCCATTGGCTGCCCGTGATGTCATGGCCATGGCTGCAGCCCCATACATGGTTATGAGAGGTTTATTCCCCTGAATTCCCACCTAGATCATAATAACAATCAAAAGGAGACCGTTCCTAGAGACATCAGTAAAGCTCCCTGCTGACTGGAGTCTCTCAGCCCCATCTGCTTCACCCTGAGCCCAGGGTGTGCCAAAGTGCCCCTGAATTTCTCTGCTCCTCCAGGCTGATCAGCCTTTGCCTCCACACTTGGCTGGAAAGCAGCAGCTGCATTTAGGGTCGGGCTTTGGGCAGGCTGTGGAAGAATTTTCTGTTCCAAGCACTTAGCATGAGACCCTGCAAATGCTCAAACACATCTATAATTTCCCTTCTGCAAGTAGCCCCACTCACTTCAATGTCACCATTATGTGAACAAAGTTAGAACCCTGCTTAAAAGTTTTCAGGAGGTTTACTCCCTGTATTTTCAGAGGCCAAGAATGCTGACAGCCCTTAAAAGAAAATAAAATGAAATGGAGACACGCATGATTTGGGCCATGTTCAGAATTTTCTCTAATTGCTTTAATCAAATTCCCACTAGGCCCTGAAATTAAATTGTCTGCCTTAGCTGAATTCCACTGGTCATTACTGGCTGGCAGTGGTTGATGGATCAGATTCTCTATTTCTTGTTTTCCTTATGCATGGGTGTATTATATATAGACATTACTGAGGTGTCTGGCAGCCTCCCAAAGAAACTGCCTTAACTTCATGGCAGGATTTTTTTTAAAAAATACACTATTTGATGTTTCAAAATGGCTGCAAATCCAAATTTTGGTCTGCTTTTTTAAGACTTTCTCTTATGCAACCTGTTGCATGAATTTTGAATGGTACCTTGAGCTTCTCTCTGCCTGCTATGAGTGGGCAGATATTGTATAAAAGCAGATCAATCTGAGGGATTTCCTTGTAAATTCAAAACTGAAGAACCTGGTCTGCACTAAGCAAAAATACGATACTGAAGGATGCACCAGGTTTCTGGTGCTAAAAACCCTAGCTACAAAAAAACCCCAAAAAACCCCAAAACCCCACACAACAACAAAAAAGAAAACAAAGACCCCCAGAGCAAGAGTTGCCAATTGGTCCAGGTTCATGTTTTGCCTTTTATTTTATAGGTATGCCTTCCAATTAGCAGTACTTGTTATAAGCAATGCTTCACAGGTTCTTTTCAATAATCTGTTTCTTAAACATTTCTGAAATGATTTTGTGGGGCTGTTTTTTCCAGCCAGAACTGTTTCCAACCACAGTAACTACGAAACAATACGATTCCTGTGCCCAAATAGTGAAGGCCTCTTGTGTCAATCCCACATCTCCACATCCCTGAGGAGCAGACTCTTTGTCTAAATTGAATTACAAATGATACTCTGGTGAAGGAAGCAATAGTCTAGTAGCACTTTAGCCTTAATGCCACAGTTGTGTTTATTAGTTTTGGCTGTTTGATAAATAGAGAGAGGTTTTAATTTAACATAATAGTTCTTTGCCTAGATAGAGAGCCATTACTGCTGCAGCCAAGTAATATCCCTTCCCATGGGACACCCTGTCAAAAAGGAAACAATATCAATTCAATTATTTTGTTTTCTGAACACGCTGCAGCCTTGGGTATTGACTTCATGTTTTCCTTCAGTAAATGCAGAACATATTATGGCACCAAATTTAATGAACTTTTATTTTTTAAACTGAGAACTGAAAGATTCTTTATTAAACAGACATGTAAGGAATTGTATTAGCTTTCTTCTATGCAGCTATGATTCCTCTTCCAGCTCTGTAATTTCGTTGTAATTTTAAGCCATACTTTAGCAAAACTCCAGGGATTTTACATACAGGGGTGTTTAATGCTCCAAATGTCTTTGGCTGTGCATTTCTAATCACAAAGGATTTGGTTTAAAAACTGCTCTTTCCAGCAGTAAGATACTTTCAGAAGTTACCAAATAGAATAGGAAAAAAAAAAGGAAAACTGGCTAGGAAAAAAAAAAAACCACCCTCAAAAACACACTTGAGAGGCCTAATGATCACACATGAGCTCCTGTTAGGAGGTTAACAACAGCTGAAGAAAATGACTCTTGGATTATTGCTTCCTGTGCTAGGGAGGGTTGCTCAGAGCACGAGGGAGACAAATCCAGTGCTGGGAGAGTGCTGAAAAGTTGGTGGCTGGAGAAGGCCAGGCCTTGGAGCTGACCCCACAGCCATTGGAAAGGCTCAGTGAGTCCATGTGGAGTGCTGCAGAGGGACACTGCAGTGTCCTGGGGCGTGCCAAGTGTCCACCACATTCATCTCTGCTTCACTGGGATTTCTCATGACGTTGATAAGGGGACAAATGGCAGCCTGGGATGATATGGTAATCTCTGTGATAGAAGCATTGCAGTTTGGGAATATTTGTGTTTTAAGTGGTGGTTTTAAGTGTATCTACTCTTATGTCTGCCAAAGGATTCTTTTTATCTGTTTTCAGTTGCTCATGGATTTTTGTTTCTTCAAAATGGATATTTTGGCCTGAGGGGTTCCATGCCAGTCATTTTGCTTAGACTCAGATGTTCAGGATAGACTGGCGAAATTCTTGAGACATAGCTTGAGTCCAGAGTTATCTTTATTCTCTGTCCCAGCTCCTTTTTGAAAAGCTGTAGTGCTGTTATGCTGAGAAGAAGAAATTTAATTTCCAGACCGAGCTGCACAGTGCACTCTTAGGCTTCTGCCTGACAATCCACCTGAATTGAACACATCAGTTCAGGCTTAGGACACACTCAGTAGAGCTTCTCAGGGACTAGCTAGGAGCAGTTTTTCACAGACAATTTGCTAGGAGCAAGCTGCAGCTGCCAGCAGCCACCACTATGCTAAAAAATACAGGGGTGGACCTGGGCTGTCCTGCAGAAATTTCTACCAAAAAAAGCCAGCAGAAGCTTCCACTGCTCACTCTCATCTCAGAATAGGGCATCAAATCGAGGGTAGGAGATGGCCTTGAGCTTTAATTCATCTCTTTCTAGTAATTATACTTTGAGTACTATGAAAAAAAAAAGCTCTCATGAAAAGATCTACCCAGCATTTTTGTTATTACTATTACTTGCTTACAGTTCTGCTAGCCCAGAAAATGATGACTTTCCACTTAGGAACCCAAGGGAAGGAGTGTGGGATGGGGCACTCAGCTGAAGCAGAAAGATCAAACATTTTCACAGAAGGTAGACTTTCAGTGGAAATTCCGTTTGGTCAAGAAAATCGATTTTCTCTCACACAGCCAACTATAAAGGAAGCAATTTCAACCAAGTCTACTTATTCCCCTTTGCTAGAAATAGATAAATAACAACTGCTCAATTTTATTAAAGAGGAAACTGAAAGGCTGCACAGGAGAAAAGAGCAGGACTGTAAACTGAACCCATCTTTCTAATATGATTTGTGCCTGCCATGCTTCTTTCAAGCCTCTGTTCCCCTGGTGAGCCTCAAACACCATCTTCTCCATGTCCTTCTCCCAGGAAACAAGTGGCAGGACAGGAGGAAGCTTTGTTTTTCTGACCTGTGTGGTGAGTCAAAGGGGAACTAATTGTTTGAAGAGCTGGTTGTCAACCAGCACTGACTTTGATAAGCCAGGGATTGTAAGGATAAAACTCATACAACCTTTTCTTTTCTTTTTTTTTTTCTAAGAATGCCTCAGTATTGAAACAGTAGAAGGAAGCATACAGAGAATGCAAATAAAACAAACCTAGATTAGATTACTAGTTTAACAATCTTCCCTAATAAAAATATGGGATTGGAAGAAGATTAAGGAAAGACCACAGTACCAAATGCAAGAAACCACGAGGGCATGAATTAATGATGCAGAATCAGCTGCTCACAGATAATAAATATCTGGTTTAGGAAACAGAGAGCCACACAGGTCTCTGATAACGAATGTCTTTGGTAGGACCTGCCAAAATGTCTGTCTGGCAGGGCTCTCCAAAGGCAAAGTAACTACTGAGCTAAATCTGGAGTGAAATTTAAATGTGCCAAGTAAAAGAACGGTGTCTTTTTATGAGTCTTGAAAATGCTTTCACAGTTTAAGTGCTGGGGAGAGAGGAGCCCCAGAGAAGGCACAGCTTCAGATGTGTGTGCAGACACAGCTCCCTGATGCTCCAGCAGATCTGCTTCCATTCATACCAGCTGAAAATCTGACCCCTGGCACTTCCAGGCTTCCTTGCAGAGCGTTGTTTGATTAGAAAACAGAATTAATGACTGCGAAGTGTTTGAAGAGAACGAGGGGAAAATTGTATTGCTAATAAATCTCGTGCATAATGCAGGGTTAGAGCAGCCCTGTTGTGACAGTGCTGCACATCAAGGATGATTCCCCCAGCCTCAGTGGAGCTCAGTTACCTCGGGGTAAAAGAAAAAAGAAACACTGATACATTATGGATTTGATTTTTATTCAGCTATGTAAACAACACTAGTCCTCTGGGCCATGGTGTATTCATCCTTTTGGTTTCTATTTTCTTTCTTCTTAAATAGAATAAGGAAATCATTCTCCAAGTTGAGTAATTAGTTGCTTTGTGGAAGACAGAGATCCTTTGCTGTTGCCTCCATCACATTGTTGTTGTCAAAAAGCTTTCTGAGGATTGAAAACCTGCAAGCAGCTTTCAAAAATAAATACAAATAGCGATTTAGAAGAGTGGCAACCAAGTAAAAGTTGGAAGTATTATCTAGGAACATACAATTATTATTAGGATACATGCAAGGTGGAGAAAAGATGCTTTCCATTTTAAAAGCCAAGCAAACCTAATAGACTGAGGGATCTACTTGCAACACCTGTAATTCTGCATTTCTGAAAGAAATTATTTTTTTCTCCTACTGGTGAGGATGAAAATAGTTTGCAACATAGTGAGTGTTGTCTAGTGGGAAAGACAACCTTCATTTACACTTTTGCTGCCACACAAGGACTCGTACAGTATTAATTGTGCTGTAAGTCTCTACTGCAGGTTCTGTGCTTTGGTGGAGGGAGCACCACAGAGAGGGAGGGTGCTGCCTGTGTGTGGCTCAGAACACTTTCCTTTCGAAGGCTGGCATAGGTTTAACTGAGAAATAAAGCTGTGTTTTGTCTGCTGTGGGGACATAATAGTGCAATTACCTGGGCCTTGCAGCTGGCAGACTGTTCCCATGCAAATCTGGAGACCTCTTACAGGGGCTTAATGAAGATTTTGTGCTCTGATCAATTATCCTCAGGAAATAGCCAGGCTGTAATTGGCGGCCTAAAAGGGAGTCAATTAGCAAGATCTCTGTGGGACAGCAGCCCTCCTTGGTGGGCAAAGTTAAGGCAACAGCCTGTTTTCTTTGGGAAACACCATCACAGATCTGATCTAGCCTTGTGCTGCTTTTATCACGAGGGAAACAAAAAAGTAGGTGCACCAAAGGAAAAGAACAAATTACCCTTAACCACGTTCCCAGCCTGAAAAACGCCTAAATATCATGGTGTGAGGAGCAGGCAGCCCTAATCCATGGCAGAGTGCACGGGGAGCTGGATGTGACAGTGACAGAGGTGACAAAAAATGAGATTGAGAAGTGAGTGGTGCAGTGGATTTCCAGCAGATTTGAATTCCATTGCAGTGTATTGGCTGCTGGAGTATCTCCCATGCAGTTCTTTGCTGAATGTGGTGTTTTACAAGCAGGTTTGATTTGTCTCTCTATTAAAAGCCACTGTTTAAAAGCTGCAGTAATCTGTCTTTGACCATCCCATAGCTTGGGGTGATGGCTTGTTGCATATGCCATGAAATGAAACAAAACAGAAAAACAGCGCCAAAATGTGGCCTGTATTCAGCTTAAACAAGTTATATTGGGAAATAAATGGGATTTAGTATCAAAAGGCTGTTGTGGGTTTAATGTTCAGGTTTCATGAGGGGTAAGTGTTTGTACAAGCCTTTTTGCTTTTGTGGTGAAGTATCAAATTGGCCGTGCTCCAGGCCACTCTCCATGACACACAAAGTTGATTGTGCTGCTGAAGCACTTACTCTAATTTGGAGAAAAGAGGAGCAATAAAAACTCCACCTAAAAGTCAAAATGGGGGTGGGTGGTGGGAAGATACTTGTAATATAAATAAAATAATAAGTTGGGGTTTTTTTCCCTTTTCATTTTAGATGATGAAAAGGTGCCCATTTCCACGCACTCCACCAGGAAATGTTGAATTACTGTATTTTTATTTACTTTGGAGAAAAGACATTCAAAAGAGAGGAGATTAATTTAAAAGGTACAACACTGATCTTTAAAAGTAAATAGATAAAGAATCAGCCAAAGAGTCTGGATAGCTGCTGGTTGTTACGTTAAAATCATAATTAGCTTAAATTAATGCAACAAGATCAAGTAGAAAGAAGTTTAATCATTAAATCGTAAATAAATTTCAAAAAATCAGAAAGGCACATGTAAGATGGTGTCCCAGGGGATCTGTAGGAGAGCAGGCCCCTGTGGGCAGCAGAGTGCAAAAGCACATGTAGGACAGTAAGTAAGAAACATCGTGCCTGTGATGTGAAGTGCAGTTCTGACGCACTCTGGGGAGCTCTGATGGGAGGTGTCTCTGAAGGAAATGTTTGAAAAGCAGCTTGGATCTCACTGGATGGCAGAGAGTACCTTGTTCACTTCTCTCAGACAGTGAGCATCTGCAGAGAGAGCTGGGGGTGGCTGGGGATTTATGAGCCCTGCTGCAGATATTCTCCAGGCAGAGCTGGGTGTCCCCGGGCAGGAATTGTGCCCAAGCAGCTCAGGGCAGAGGGTGTGCGGGGTCCCGCTGCAGGGAGAGCTCTCAGAGCAGGGATCAGCACTGACAGAGCCTGTTGGTCCCCTTGTTGCCACACCTAAGGGCTGTGTCACTCCATCACGTGGCTGGGATGCTGCAGATTTAGGCACAGATCCCTCCTCTGGATCAGGTGAAGGTGTTTCTGTTCACTTACAAAGACCCTGAACCTGCCCCTTCAGGCTCAGACACCTGGAACTCTGTCACAAGTGAGAATCCTGTCACTTGTTCTTTTAGGCACTGATTTGGCTTTGAAGGAGGGAAATGCCTGTTGGTCCCCTTGTTTCTGTCTGAGCATCCAGGGAATGTGTGCAAGTGCATCCAAGGGGGAGCACAGCTCTGTGTCTTGGTGGTTGTGGCACCCACTTTGGGATGGGGAGGTTTTGTCCCTGCTCTACTGGGGCCTGTTTCTGGGTTTAGCTGGCTCTAGACAAGCTACAAAAACAGTCTTTGAGCTGCTATTCCCCATCCCAGCTGTATTCTTTCCTCTTCTCAGTGATTACTCCTCTGCACAGTTCTCCTTCATCCTGTCACTCCCTCCTTTCCATCCTCAGCTTCCAGGTGAACTGTGCAGCTACAGAGCTCGAGCAAATGGCATTGCACCTCTGGATGGGGCAGCAGCAGCAAGGAATTCTACTTGAGCACGCTTGTGTCTTGTCATTGTACTGCAAAAAAATATCTTTTGGGTGCCTTGGGGATAAAGATCAACCCACAGAGCTCGAGCAAATGTCAAGCTTTTTTGTTTGTTTGTTTTTAGTGCTTTCTGGTCAAATGTGGCTGTGAGTGGAGAGTTTAGACATTGTCAGTGCTACATGGCAGCCAAAGCAGTTTTGGTTTGTTTGTTTTTGTTTGTTGTTATTGTGGTTTTTTCTCACTGCAAGGATAATTCGAGTTCTTAAGATGAAAAGGAAAAAAGAGAGAAGGGAAAGGCAGCATTTCTGTATTGGGCATAACTGAGGGCTCAGGGAAACAAAGTTCATGTTATGATGCTGTTGGGCTCTGAGTCTTCATCTGTCTGTGACCTGCTTGGCAATTTCAGGGACATTTTAAAGCGGAAGAAAATTCTCATTCATTTTTTTAATTAACAAACAATCTGGGTGTATGGAAAGGATCAAATTATGGGGGAAAAACCTAAAAATGCTGGGAAAAAAATGAGCTGAGGTTGGGGTCAAGGGCTGAAGATTATTACACACAAATGCATGGTAAATCAGGGCTCATTTTTGGATTTACTTTATTATGGAAAGGTGAACTTTTCATTTTACACGAAATTCCAATCTTCATAGACATTTACTTTTTTAAATATATATTTATAAATACTTTTATAAATGTGCATTTAATACATGCAGGAATTACTGTGCTGCACAAGGAACTTCTTTTAATTCCATAACTTCCTTTCATGTGCCAACCCAGCAAGGAGAGTGAGCTGTCAAGCCATAAAAGAGTGATTTTTTTGCCCTGTAAGGGAAAGCCTTTTCCCTTTTCCTCTGGGTCTTGCTGTCCCAGTGGATGTTTGGTGTTCTCCTGGATGCTCCCTCCCTGTTCCCCTGCTCCTGGCTCCCTTGTGCCTCCAGCAGCCCTCAGGACTCTCTGTGCTGAGCTCATTTATGGACCTGGGAGTGAAGGGGGAAGGGGAAGAGGGTCCTGTGGAGAAGGCTGAGAGGGAGGGAATCTGCCACAGCTCCTGCCTGCAGCCAGATGCTCTCTGCTTTTGCTCGTTTTTCTGGGGGTTATCTCCATGCTCTTCTTCCAGCTGGTTTATCCAGGGGTGGATGAAATATGGGAAACCGGGTAATTCGTCTTTTATCAGCAACAAGCAGCCCAAATACTTGCTGCAGGAGATCAGACTGGAAGATAATCACACTTCAGGTCACTCCGGTGTTAAAGTCTGTTATGTGCTGGGTTTGGTGCCTGTTCAGCTGCAATGATAATTTATCACATTTAGAAAACTCTCTCATGTTCTGCCATTTGCTGTCTGTGACCTCCAGCATGTGTCAAGCACATGGGGAGGTTCTGAGTGCCTGAATCGTGTCAGCAAGGTGCTATATTCCTGTGTAATTGTTTTTAGCTGCCAGTTGTGGCAGGAGAACGCTGTAGATGGGTTACTCTCCACTCGTTTAACTTCTTAAGAAAAATAAATCTCCCCTTGTTGTTTTTGTTGATGTATTCACTGTGTTTCTGGAGCAGCAGCAGTGGGTCTGGTGACAGTAAAATAGTTGATAACAGGAAAAGTTGCCTTCTGCTCAAACAAAGGACAACCCCTCCACCCTTCTAAGTAATCAAGGTAGTCTGATACAACAATGCTTATCAAATACTTAGTTTACATGTAGTAGAATTTTGTCAAGATAGAAGTTACAGATTTTTTTTTTTTCACAGTACTTAGGCTCTTGTTTCCCAGTGCTTCCTCTAACTCTGGGTAATGATCCTTGGGTGACTGCATCAAACCTGGCTGTGACACAGCTCTGTGTTTGGAACTGTAAATACTCAGCTCTGAGAGCAGGCTCTGGAAAGACCCAAGGCAAGCATTCGGAGATAAGATGTAGGAAAGAAAAAGAGTAAAAGTAAAGGAATAACAAATCGACTTAACAGTTTCAAGAGATCAAACAAACAGCGTCCCTTTTGTCTTTTACATATATTTTCCATTGATTCACCTAACCTAACTACTCCCCATTAGCTTTCTCTTTATGTTCTGTGGCTGCAAAGAAGTTGATGACCTGCTAATTTTTTCCTCGTGTTCTTTATGAATTCTGTAGCTTGCCAAAAAATTGCCCTCAAATGAGGGCAGTCAAACGAGAGAGTTTTCACATCTCTCCTAAGCACCCTGCATGTGTTCTGCTTTAGAAAAAAAGCTTTTATTTTATGAGGGTCTTTTCTAAATCCACGGAGCTGTGAAGCTCACTATAATTTGCAGAAAGTTTTATGACTGGGGGTGGGTGGGAGGAGAAAGAAAGGGGGAAAATGCAAGCCAAAGGAAGGTGAGGAGGTCTTTGAATGAAATAAATAAAATGACACGATGCCAGTTCTTCCCTGATATAATGCTGGGAAAAGGAGACAGAGAAGTGCTAACAACATATTTCTGAGGTTTCACCAAAGTAAAATTAGAAACAATCTTGGCAGTGGCAGTGAAATTGCCACGTCGGTTCCCTTAAGTTTGAATATTCATCTCTATAAATGGAATTCACACCTTTTGTTTAATTAAGACTTGAAAGTAAAAAGTAACTTTGTTGTCACACATTTTCCCATAAAATCTTGACTAGAAAAGAAAAACTTAAAGGGATATTAATTAGACCAAGAAATGTCTGGCATAGAGGAATATGTGAAGTTTTTCTTGAAATTCTTATAAAAATAGAAGCGTGAATAAATGGTGGCCATTATTTTGAGATGGCTGTGTCATGAGTTACACTGGTTGTGTTTAGTTTGTAAGATACCAGACTAGGATATTATCATTTTAATGCTAATATGACTGTGAGGGAATGTAACCTGGCAACTATCCTCTCAAATAAATGCAGCAATTACTTTTAAAAGTTAGTGGAAAGCCTAATTATCAGGACTAGCACAGATTTACAGAATAGATACTTTTCTTTTTGGCGTAATTTTTGTCACACTGCACTTACAAATGTGGATTGCCCTCACTGCTGTGGGACCCAATGTATTGTCCAAGAGAGAAGGAAAAAATGGGAGTTGCTTCCAGTAGATTTTCACTTATAATTAAGTTTTGCATCAGTGTTGATCACCTTATGGCTACAAGTAAGATCTGCAAATTTCATTGACCTTGTACCATGCAATCTGCCCACAAGGCATCGTCTAAAAATTAATTTGTCTGAGTTTCAGTGGAGAGAATCAGGGATCTGCAGCAACTCCCAAAGCTGGTGCCCTGCTCTAGTAGGTAGAAGTTTAAGGCATTGGGGCATGGGTTTGCATGCTGCAGCCAAATGTGCCCCTAAATCAGGAGAATGAGAATTCCCACTACCCTTTCTGGTGGCCAGCAGGTTTGGGAGTAATTGCAGCCTTTTCTTCTGGAGGCACGAGAAGGGTTTTTGGTGAGTCCAGTGCAATCATTCCAGATGTGGTGGGAATGAGGTCACAGAATGGGCTTCCTTTTATATAGCTCTGGTGAGATCTGAAGTAAAAAAAATCTTCCTTTTCCTTGTTTTTTGTTTATTTGTTTTGGTGTTTTGATTGGTTGGTTATTTTTTGTTTATTTGCTAGGGACACAAGGAAGGAAAGGGAAAAAAATCAAGGATTTCTTTGGAGGAACCAAGAGCAGCTTCCTGGACTCACTGCTGCTTCAGCACCAGTCTGTGAGCAGCTCTTTTCTTTCCCAACGTCACCCAATGGCTGCACATTGTCTGTGGAGGTCTAGATGTGCTTTTTGTCATTGGTGGAACGTGCTTAAAATTAATTTTGCACGTTTTTGGGGCCGAAATGACATTTTAAAGGTGTGCAATAAAAGTGATGTGGGCTGGGAGCTTTAGTTTATGGGGAAGGGAATTGCACTTTGGGAGGAAAATGGGGAAAAGCTGTGGGTGTTAAGTTCTGAAGCCACAAGCAAGGACATTATTGTTCATTGGGGGTGGTTTTTTTCCAGCCCAGAAAGCACTAGTTTTCTTTATGAACTGAAAATGAGGGTGCATGGGATTTTATGGTTTTCTGAAAAAGGGCTTTTCTGGAAAGTGCAGCACCTGCACACATCCACTGTGAGAGCTTTTTCCTCAGATCCAAAGGGCCTGGTTCTGTCCAGGGTAGGGAATGAGATCAGAGGGGTTTCTCCTGGGCTGGGTTGCTCATGGCACAGAGGCAGAGTTGGTCTCTGAGGTGTGTGTGGCCACCAATGGCAGCAGCCATGGGACACCTCCAGGAATAACAGTGGGAGCCATTTAAATAAGTGGGAAATTGTCCTCCATTTTCACAATTTCTATCCCTCAGATGTCTGCATGTAATCATCATGTTCTAGTATTCTCATTATTACTCATGAAAATAGAACAACTTTCTGGTCTACTGAGAATGCAAGTGGGGCAATTACTTAGATAAAGATACCTTGACATTTTTGCTGGGACAAACTGCCTTTTGATGGAAGAGAAAATACAGGAAATTCTCGCTTCTGAAAAACCCAAGAACCACCTCTCCCATATTATATATATACACATATACATATATATAAATATATTTTTTTTTCTTCAGCTCTGCTGTAATTGACACCAAATGTTCCTGGCAGTGACTCCTTCCAATTGCTTTCTGCATTTTTACCATGCAGATTGAACACTGCACCTCTCTCAAACTCTGTTTTAGGATGAGGGAAGCAGTTTTGAAAATTTTGGGGTTTTTTTACAAAGGCTCTTGATTAACCTCCTTCTCGCTTGCAGTCACTTTATGAAGGCAAGATATGGTTACAAAACAAAATACATTTTAAAAGATGACTGAGGAAGAAAACCTCCTATTTTCAATAAATTGTACAGAGCTCTTAACAATTCTTGTTACAAGAAAGTGTAACCTGCAATGGAAACCATTATAAATTCATAATCCCACCTTAAAAATACAGTTGCCCCAGGGAATTAAAATCTTGACCTCTAGAATAAAGCACAGGGAATGTACCTTAGTGAAAATTTAAGGACCTTGACATTTGTCTGGTGTAGAACCACATAATCTCCCAGAAATACTGAGCAGGCATGCCAATGTCAGATCACATATATCATAGCAGCACACTTCAACATGGCTGATCTGGGGTTTGAAAAGAATTAAATAAGTGGGTTAAAGATGAAAAATTGCAGTTATGCCTTTTTTTTTTCCTTTGTTTTTGTTCATTACAATTCATTTTAAAGGTTGGGGTAGCATACTTAAAAAAGCAAAGTATTTCTCAAAGCTGATTAGCACCTTAATTTAGTGTAAAAAAAACACTCCAAGTAATTCACATGAGGGAAGAGCTGGTGCCTTATCTACTGTGTGAATCAGTGAAAGCCAAGTGTGCTGTGTTGTCTGCACTTACTGATCACTTACATTTGGACATTTTTGCCATTTTGTTTTCTTCTCTTCATGTGAGAAAAATTGATACAATACTGATGAACTGAAAAAACCCAGCTTTTTCTCTTTTGTGGTTGATTACTGCACACTTTGTTGGAGCTTAGGGATGTGGTACCTGAGATTCCTGTGTCAGCTTCTTAGATTCACCTATACCTGTCCATGCCTTCATTTTTATCAGCTGAACACTGCTGGGAACCAAGAATTGATGGCTCTGTGTGTGTGCTTTTCTACACCTTTTCAGTTTTTCACTCATCTCTCTTTTCTTCTCCTGATTTCCTTTTCTCAGAGTTTTTGAGGAACATAAAATCAAAGTCTTAGAGTTTGTTGAGTGGAATGGGCTGAACTGGTGCTTTCACAAGTGTTTTGTGTTGATGGAATGTTGCACTATACCTTTTGGCCAAAGCTCTGATTTTCTAAAGTTGCCAGTAAAGTCTTGTTTGTTTGTTTTGACCTAGAGGGAATATCTTGCATTTGTCCTGTGCCTCTAACTCAGAGTAGATGAACAAAAAAAACCCTTTTAAAAGCCTCATTGAGTGAGTCTGGGGGGGCCTTACAGTCCTCCTCAGCTATATCTGAACTGTGGGACTGGGTGCTCCACAAAGAATCATAGAATAGTTTGGGCTGGAAGGAACTTGAAGACCATCTTCATGAAGACCATGTTCCAAACCCCATCCTACCTGGCCATGAACACTTCCAGGGATGGGGCTGCCACAGCTTCTCTGGGCACCCTGTGCCAGGGCCTCACCACCCTCACAGCAAAGGATTTCTTGCTCCTATCCAATCTAAACCCAGCCCTTTTCAGTTTAAAGCCATTTCCCCATGTCCTTTGCTGTGACACCATCTTGTCCTCTTATGGCCAGAGAGGGGAGAACAAAGCAGTGTTGGCTTTCTTCACACTTCCCCACTCCTCAGAGCAGCAGAGTGGGCCTGGAGCATGTTGGAAACTTGGGAGAGGGGGACCTTAATGCCCTTGTTGTGCAGATCAGACAGATTAGGCATAGCCTCGTTGCCACATTTGCCTTAGGAGGTAAGAATATATACCCTTTCTGATTGTTTCTTGCTGTTCATCATCTGCCAAGGTTTTGCTTGAGCAGATGTCCTCAGCAACGTGGTGCTTTCAAGCACACAGGAGTCCTGTGAGTGGCAGGAAACAGCTGGAAGACATTTGAGCTAACGTGGCATTCTGGGATCTGGATTTTCTTAAATTTGCTGAGCCCACATGCAGAATTCCCTGCCAGGGAGAGCCCCTCTGCTGATGGCCAGGACTCTCTCCCTGTACCAGGCTGAGGAGCTGTTTTGGAGGACGTGCCTGGCAAATGGGCACGAGGCACACGCAGCAAATCCCCTCTCACCTGAAGGCAGCACTGGAGCCAAGTGTCCTTCCCAGCCACCTGCTGCACCAAGGGCTGAGCAGTGGGTGAAGGCATCCAGCCTTTCACTGCTGAGCAAGTTTCTCTTTCCCTGGGAACGTTCTGTGAGACAACTCTGGACTTTTTCTCACTACTGGTTTGATTGAAACAGATACCTAACATCCTGCAGGAATTCCAGAGCTATGGGATTAGTGGTTAGACCATGTGTTGGTTAATTTTCTGCTTGGCTGGGTCCATTATTGAACTAGATGCATCCCAGATTTTATTCATGTCCTGTGATGCTTTAGGATGTTGTTTTCCACAAGGAACCCTGTAGTCTCTATAGAAATTGTGGATAATGTGACCTAGTTATTGGATATTAATGTCACTGCTGAATGAGGCTGGCTTTTGTTTCTTGACTAATTCACAGTTAAACTAATTAGGGATGGTTTCTCCTGTCCCTATCTAGCTGGTGATGAGCTCAACATGGACTTTGAAGGCACCATGTTTCCTGATCTCCATTTTTACTCCCACTGGCAAAGCACTCCAGCCCAACTCAGCCTTCTAGTGTGTCATGGAAAGCTCCTGGTGATGGATATGGCCGTTGTGTCTACTTCTTGTGTTGTGGCATTGAATCCTAAAGTGACACTGCAAAGGAAGGATGAAAGGATTACTTGTATCTAATCAGACAGTCAAGTGTATATTTTTNCACCTTTCCATAACAAAAGCTAAGATATTCTTTCTGCCCCATCCCAGTGAAGGTACTTGCAGCAAACTGTTCAGCAGGCATTAGCAGTGACATGTCTGAGGAGTTAATACAAATACTGAGTTCAGTTATGTCACTCTCCCATAGCTACTGATGCTTTCATCCATTCAAGAGGGATCTCTAAATTCATAACTCTGGAAAAATAACACTGACCCTTCCCCACCCCCTGTGCATGAAATTGTCTTTATCCTCAAAAGCCAGAGGAGATGTGGAGATGTCCCATCTATCATGTTTCCTGAACCTTTCTGAGTTTCATTCTTGGCAGCTCTTTTGAACATCGTGAGCTTCTCCAACAATTAAAGCTTCTCAAAACCATCCCTTCAACATTTTCCCATTTCTTTTTCCACAATAACTACATTAAAAAAAGCCCCAAGTAAGTAAATAGCAACGGTTTTATGGCTGCAATTACTACCTACCAGGCTGTTTATAATAATTTTGTTGCTTTTATTGCTCCCTTCTTGTGCTTATTGAAGCCACCTTTTCTCCTGCTGTAAGTTCACTTTCTGGCAGATGACAGGAGCTTTCCTGGCACCCTTTCAGGAGGCCAGAACTTTCTGTTTGTTTCTCATTTCAATGAAAAAAAATAAATATTTTTAGGGATTTCTGTGAGTACAGATTTGGGATTCATTTCTTAAAAGTTTAGTTTTGAGGGTTTTTTTTTTTTTTCCTGTGGAGGAAAGGTGTACTTGGGTTTTGGTGGCTTGGAGGATTTTTTCCTGGCAGGAAGCAGGTGCCTCATCCCNTGGAAAAATAACACTGACCCTTCCCCACCCCCTGTGCATGAAATTGTCTTTATCCTCAAAAGCCAGAGGAGATGTGGAGATGTCCCATCTATCATGTTTCCTGAACCTTTCTGAGTTTCATTCTTGGCAGCTCTTTTGAACATCGTGAGCTTCTCCAACAATTAAAGCTTCTCAAAACCATCCCTTCAACATTTTCCCATTTCTTTTTCCACAATAATAGCTATATAAAAAAACCCATGTAAGTAAATAGCAACGGTTTTATGGCTGCAATTACTACCTACCAGGCTGTTTATAATAATTTTGTTGCTTTTATTGCTCCCTTCTTGTGCTTATTGAAGCCACCTTTTCTCCTGCTGTAAGTTCACTTTCTGGCAGATGACAGGAGCTTTCCTGGCACCCTTTCAGGAGGCCAGAACTTTCTGTTTGTTTCTCATTTCAGTGAACAAAAATAAATATTTTTAGGGATTTCTGTGAGTACAGATTTGGGATTCATTTCTTAAAAGTTTAGTTTTGAGGGTTTTTTTTTTTTTTCCTGTGGAGGAAAGGTGTACTTGGGTTTTGGTGGCTTGGAGGATTTTTTCCTGGCAGGAAGCAGGTGCCTCATCCCTAAAAACATTCAAGGTTGGGTTGGACAGGACTCTAAGCAACCTGATCTAGGTGAAGATGTCCCTGCTGATGGCAGGGGGTTAGACTTTAGTGGGTGGCCTTCAAAGGCCCCTTCCAACCCAAACCAGCCTCTATTCTGTGATTACTGTTTCTAACTAGTTCTGCTCTAAGGCATTTCAGTTGGTGTCGAGGCATCAACTCAGGGGCTTTTAAAATTCAGTGTGTATTTATATATAAAGTTGGATTTGGTTGGATCAGAACCCTCAGTTAACTGCTAGAAGTAAATTCTTCTGGCTTTGTTAGAAAAATCAGCAGGACACGTAAGCCCATGAATTTATTAGGATGCAAACCATGCAAGTAGGCTAACAAGCACAGTTTGGTTCATTCCTTTCTGTTGGGATATTGTTATGGGCAGAAGAGAAGGAGAAATGGTCAAGCTGGCAATCTGGACATTTTAAATACAATAACTGAACCCTCCAAACTGCAGGCTGATTTTATTAAAGGGCTGTAGTAGGATGTAAAAATCAACACATTAAACTGTTCTAGTTTCTGGTGGAAAAAATTATATTTCGTGGAGACACAGCCAGAGTTTTATTCTGGTTTGCATTATCCCATTTTACTGAAAGCAAGAGCATATCATTACATCCAGGTAACACTTTCTTAGTTAATCCGTGGGCAGAGCTCCCCCTTGTTAACTCCCTACCCATAAAAAATTCAGAGCAGCCTTTCAGTATTGTGTATTTTGTGGTAAGTACACACAAAGTTCTCCCAGCTGCAGGGAGATTCACTCTCCTGAACAGGCTACATGTAAAAAAGCCTCTTATGCTGCTCAGAGTTGCAGAGATCAGAAAAAGCGACCAAGGGAGTGCAAGAATGCAGAGATATTCCAGCATATTTATTCCCATTGTATATTATTTTTGTTAGATTTTTTTTTTTTTTGGTCCTTTTAACTGTTATGGTGATCAAAGCCAGTTCACCTACTCAATGGTTCAAGGACAAATGAAGTGTTGGCATGTCTTGTCAGGGCTGGTATTTCCAAACACAAAAACAGCAGTGGTCCTTCAAGGGCAACTCTCCTTGCCAATTCCTGCAGCCATGCCAGCTCTCCAGGCAGAGCTCAGTGTTGGACAGATGGAGCACAAAATCATGGGGAGTGGGACTGGGGAAGGAGGAATTCCAGCGAGAAGAAAACCTGAGGTTCACGTCCTGAGCACTGAAAGAGCTGATTATGCACAGGCTGGATGGAAGAAACTGGAAGGAGAAGTCTGGGGAGTGAGTGAGCCAGCCAGGAGAGTGAATGTGTGGGTTGGAGTTCCCCAGTGCCAGCCAAGCCCTTGCTGAGTGAGAGTTGCTGGCCTGTGGAACCAGCACCACAACAGAAAGCCCAGGAACATCATTTTCTGTGGTTTTGTTTTTGTTGTAGAGGAAGCTGAGGTGAATTGATGTGGCTGCATACAAGATAGGGTGATCTGAAAGCCTCCCTCAAAACCAGATCAGCTCGCTCTGAAACTGGTGCCACCCCCCTGAAAGTGGCCACCAGAGCTTCCCTGTGTGTTTGTGGCACTGTTTAAAAAGCAGCACCCATTCACGCTGTGCTTTTGCAGGGTTGGGGTCCCTGAACATTCTCAGGACAGGCTTTGGGAGCTGGAGGGAGAGGCAGGCAGGAAACAAACCTGGTTGTTTGTTCTGCAAACTGAGCTAGGAATGGGTGTGAGCTTTCATGTTTCGTGGCTTGCACAGCAGTAAGGGCTGCAAGGATTCATTGGAAGGAGCTCAGTTAATAATTGTGCAACCCTGACTTTGGTTCTGACTGACAAAAGAGACAGCCAAGGTGAAATTAAAGGGAGGGAAGTGAAATTCACCCATCTCTGCTTTTTGACTCCTCTTGCAATGGCAAGGGAAAGGAATTATTTTCAGTTTTGTTTCTTAGAGCCATACATTTCAGAAAGGTCATTTTTCTTGAACAAAAAATTTTATGCTGTTTTCACTTTTCACCTTAAAAATCTGATCTGACTTCCATGCTTCCTTTGGAATAGATGTAATATTTAATTTTTAGAGAAAACTGAAAGCTCGTGTCTCAAAGTATTTAAAAATATTTTAGAGATGGACCACTTGGTGTGCTTAATCAGAACACTTATTAGACAATAACTTCATTCAGCACAACTTTATTCAGATGCAGTTTTCTTTAACTGTGTGTAAAAGTATGAAGATCTGTTCACATCTAATATTTAAAGTAAATTTTAATAGAAGCATAACTGGATACAGACTCAGTGGAGCCTGTTCAGTTAATAATGTTACAGAAAACTTTAGGAAAACCCCAAGCTGGCTGTCTCTGTCCTGCAGGTGGGATCATCCAAAGATGTTTCTTTGGGGAAATCTGTTTTTGGGGCAAATGAAACTGAAATCCTGCAAAGCGTGTGGATTTGCCACGAGCATTTCTTGAGCAGGACAATCCAGGGATATTGCCTGTTTACAGATGTTACACGAAGGGGGCTGAGAATTCAGACACACATTTCAAGGTTCCAGGCAGGAGGAATGGGAATGTTTTGTGCTGGAACACCCACAACTAGGGCAAGGGAATTGTCATTGGGAATTTGGCAACGCCATGTTTCACCTATGTGAGCAAACCACAATCTGGGTGCTGGGGTGAATCAGTTGCCACATGAAATTGGAACTCATTTTAGCTTCCAACAAAATGGGCCTTTTTCTAACCTTAATGGTATATGAAACTAGTTTTGGTTTGGTTTTGTTTTTTTCTTCAGGGGTCTGTTATTTCTGTTTCTTAAAGAAACCAGATTTGAAATCTAAATGCTGCTGTAGCATCAGAGAGGGAAAATTTTGGACATACTTCTGAGGCATAGACACACAGATAAAGGATGCAGTGGAAGGCTTACAAGGAAGGTCACTCCTGAGAGTCAGTCCAGTTCTTCATTCTCAGGGTGATTACATATTTTGGACGAGGTTAACACAAACATCCACTCACTGGAGTTGTTATTCAAACAGAAACTCTCAGCGTTTGTGTTTTTTTCATCAGCAGATCTGTTCTTCTTGAAGTTTCCAACCCCATTAATTACAGCCAGACATGGTTTTTTTTTGCATAGCACTTGATATAATGAGATATAATCCCCATCTGGGCACTTGCAAAGAGTAATTGCACCATTTGCAAGATACTGCAAGATTTATGGTAGCATCTCCTGTATCTCACAACACGAGTAACTCTGCCTTACTGTGAGAGGTAAATTGGCACAATCTCACCATGCAGCAAAGTTTTGCAGAACATCACATGTTATCTGAGATGAAAACGATGAAATTATTGCCTGTCACGTTTGTTGTGTTTATTGCTGATTATTCTGCAAAGCTGTATTTCAAATCCATTGCTTGTGAGCAGGAGCAAATCCAGACCTGACGGAGTACAGTTAGGAATGAAATATTGTGTTTGCTGAGATATCAGCATGGAGACCTCAGCAATTTTTTAAATGGGGAAATTGAATTATAGGTGCCAAGGGCTGAGAAGCCAGAAGTAAATGCAGTAATATGACCTACATGTTAAGAGGAAAAATGGGCTTGCTGAAGATAATGCTGCCTCAGAATCTGAAAACTATGCACCTTTCAGTGAATATGAGAAGAGTTTTCCTGTCCATTCTCATTTATGTCTTTGCCAGATGCTGAGGCTTCACGTGGCTTCCAGGAATCCAGTGAGTCCATAAATGTCTTTCAGTTGGTTACAGAAGGCTGCTCCCACCTGTGTCCAATGAGAGAACCATGCCCATTGACCTTTCAGCCCTGTGAGGCACCTGGTGAGCCCAGAAAAGGGATGGAAGAGTGTCTGGCTACAGCACCAACCAACACCACTGGGGCCAGCCAGCAGCCCAAAGCAAGGGCAAACCATATTACACATACACTGGCTTCCAGGGACAAGAGAACCTGTCTGGTTATCCTTAATAGCCAGGAAACTCACATCTAGCCCAGGCAGAAGAGGGGTACATTACCTTCCATGAGCCTTGATGTCTGCTGTTTTTAACTCCAAAAGTTCAGTAATTGGGCCCAGTCTCACATCTTCATTCTAGACTGCACTTGTCCTATTTTCTTCTCACAGAATTTAGTGCAAGAGGGAAAGGTTGCACATCTCATCCCCTCCCGTGTGTGCTGCAGCTCTTCCAGCACCTCTTGCCTCCTGGCTGGCTGCATGCATCAAGGATGTGGCTTTAGGAGGATCTGCCACCCTTTCCCCACCACTTCCCCCCAAGAGATGCCACTCTGCTTGAGAAGGATTTTGAAGCTTGCTTATTAGGGAAAAGAAGTCATCTGGCAGAATGAGAAAACTCATGCACCCAGTGAATGACCACACTTACAATGAAATCAAAGGCTGGATCCTGGGACAAGTATGCCAGCTTCCAGGAGAAGATGGAATTTTTTGCATGGCAGACTTATCACTGGCTTCCTAAATGAACCAAGATAAACAGAGTAAACCCTTTCATGTGGTTGCTGTGATTAAAGCAAGGTCCTCAAGCTGGCAGCCTATCATGGGGTGGGTTCAAAGTGGAAATGGGAGCTGGCTTTTTTCTTTCTTTCAGAGGATCCCGCTGCTGTTTGTACATAGTCCATCTTGGTGACTGGCATGGGCTGGAGCACATGCCTCTGAGGGCTTGGAAATCTCATGGCAGCAATCAGGAGCGCTCTGGTCCTTATGGCAGGCATCAAATGGGCCACTGCCAGCTCTTTGAACTACAAAAATAAATAGAGAATAGGGCTGCATTGTTTTGGCGAGGCCCGGCCGTCTGCCTTGGAGCATGCTCTGGTGAGAGTGTTTGACTTGGATGCTGTCCATCACATGTGGTAGCTGCAGGAGTGGGAGAGCAGAACAATGTTAGGCAGCACATTTCATGGTGTGCTGGCTTTTGAGGTCCTCAGGAAACTGCTGCTCCCATTTTCTCTCCCAGGTCTCGGAGCTCTTCCCTCTCTTGCTGAGCTTCTGTGCGAGTGGATGGGTAGTGAAGCAACATTGCAACTTTCATGGAAGGCTACCTTGTTTCTTCAGGAAAAGTTTGAATTTATTTCTTTATTTGTTTATTTATTTTTGTGGATTAATTATTTGCTGTATAGACATGAGAGGAGTACTTTAGGAAGGATGAATTCCCTGCCACAGCCCATCTGTTTTCTGCCCCTCTGGGAATGTAAAGCAGCCATGGACTCAGCTCCTGCCTGTTCCAATTTATCAGAGTGGCCCAAGTCACTGGAAAGGCTGCTTTGCATTCTGAATCTTTGGAAAGCAATTCAGAGTCACTGTGTTGAAATTTTAGGTACATTCCCTGCATTTTTTTTTTTTTAATGATCAGGCCACGTTCTGAAATGGAAAGGTTGGTGTGAAAACTGAGTTCTCAAGCAAACCCTTGACCATAACAGAACTATTTTATTTAGCTTTAAAGCAGTGACATTTCATTTGTCATGAAGATTCCTTTGTTGAGGACTTGCTGGCTCTGCTACTGCCCAGAAGCAGTGCAGGAAGCACAGTGTGAATGTGAGAGAAAGCTCTTCTCTTTGCAGAGGTGGCCAAGTCAGGCTGAGGCAGTGGCTGGGTCTTCCCCAGCTTCCTCCCGAGGCAGGACACAGCAGTGTGCACATCCTTTCACCTTTGTTAATTACAAAATAAAGAGGAGGATACTGTAGGCTTTGTTGGAACAAATCAGGGCATGGAGGGGTAGCTTATAGTGTTGCTTTCTTGGCATGGTATCTGATTCCTCTGAGCAATAAGTGATCCATATTTTGGTAAAAAAACCCATTTAATTAACTTAGCAAAGCACCTGGTCAATGCCAGAGATTGTGCCATTTCTTATTTGTGTCAGAGAGCTTTAAGTAGAAGCTGTAGCTCTGTCTTTACTCAGCTCCATGGCATCAGAAAGAGCTTTTTTGACAGAGCTGATGCTAGTTCCCATTTGCAAGAACAGTTCACTGGGCTGGCTTTTTGCATTTAGCTTTTTTTAAAAAAAGGCATGTTGATCACATCTGATTAAAGTTACATTTACATAAATACTCACTGAAATGGAAGAAGTACCTCACCCTTGTTTATGGTCCAGATGTTTATTGCACTGCTGTGCTCTGTTCCTCTGCTATGGTTTACTTCTAAGGTACAATGGCAAGAGAAATACATGGGAAAATACATTTAAAAAGCGATGTTTTTGTGATTTCTCTCCTAACTGAAACAAGGAAATACTAAAAATATCACGTGTATGAGGTGGTGTTGGAAAGCCTGACTCCTAGAAGAAATCACTGCAGATGTCTGTGGCTGTAGAAAGTAACTTCTGGGATTTCATCCTCAGTTGCTCACTCTTTACACATAAATCAAAATTACATGCATCCAGTGAAACTCCATGGGCTGGGGGGCAGAATGCTCATCCTCTGAGCTTCTGCTGCTTTTTTTTCTTGTTTTCTTTGTATGTCATATTTATAATATTTACAAATGCCATCTCCCTGTTTGAGTACATGAGGTGAAGGAGCAGAACACTTGACATGAGCCTTCAGGGTCATAAGCAGACCTTGAATGACAAAACTCTTTGAGCCCTTCCTTAGGGAGATGGATTGATGTGGCTGGTAGGATGCACAGCTCTGTTCCTGGCAGTTTTCTGTGATATTTAAGTGATAAAAAGCAGCCTGTTGGTATCAGGCTGGGGCCTTGCTGATGAAATGCTCTGGCACACTTCCTCTTTCCTTTCTCAAACCCCTTCAAATAAGTTGGTTTCTTCTAAAATCCAGAACATGATTTCTGAGCTGATTTTTTTTTTACCTCCTTCTAGAGTTTATAGTGTGCAGATGCAATGTCCATCTCCATTGTTTTGATTTGCACACTATCTTCTCTTAAAAACACTTTACCCTCAAAACCTGGTGCTCTTTGATAGCATTCACACCCAAAGAGTCTTTTTATGTGTCTGAGTGTTTTGTTCTGGCTTGTAGCTATTTCATCAAACAAGGTGCTTTTATACCACCTGTATATTCCTTCTTCTGGTGATTCCACTGTGTCAGATAGTCCAGAGATTTCCTCAGATCTCTGAGTCTCCAAGTCACAACTTGGTTACTCAACATTACTCAGCTGCCCAGAAGGAGTAATTCTGGAGTAATCATTTTGCCTGCCTAGAGGAAAATTGTGTGGCACAGTTTTGGTGAGAACACAATGTCACTGTGTAGCATCTTTGGCAAACACAAACAAACTGCATAGATTTAAAAATCTGTATTCCATGTAAGAAAGGTTGAGGTGCTGTGATTTCATTTCAAACAGTAGGCTGCTGTGTGTTATCATAAGATGATCTGAGGCTGCTTGATATTTTATATTTAATTCCCCTCAATGCAAAGGATTGTAGTGAAGGAAGAGACTGGACTGGAATGATATCATCCACCCTGTTCTTCCTTCAGATAAAAAGCATCTTTAGAGTAAATTTGAAGAGAAAACGTAATTAAAATCTTCAAGAACTATCCTTTTATCCCCCCCCATAAAATATAGATATAAATATTTGCAACAAATAACAACTTCACCCCTCATAGGCTCTGCCTATATGTTCCCAGGAACCCATGTACTATACTATTAAATAATCCAAAATATACTTCTTGGAACTCATAAGAGGCTTGTTCCTTACCACTGCAGAGCCAACATGCACACTTTGTTGTTTCATGCTTTTCAGTCTTAGGAGATGAAAATTAATAACTGAGAATAAATTAAGTTACTAATAAATCTTCAAAGCATCTCGTCTCTTCTGATTTTAATTATGTGATTGATAATTGTGCAGATCAAAGATTCCCCTGGTACTGATCTAGTTTCTACAAACTAGTGCTAGGATGAGATATGTATTTGTGTATAGAAGAAGTGAAGATTTTTTTAAAATGGATGCAAAAAAAGATTTACATTACATTTTTAGTCTGTTTCCTGGATCATGTTATTGGCAGTGGAGTGCAAATATTTGTAATTAAGCATCATTTATTCTGCCAGCTACCTGCTGATGTTTTAATTCTTGAAGAGAGTGATTTGTCATTTTTTAATACTCTGTAATTAGACAATTTGTGTGAGGAATTCTATTCAATTACCCCAATTTGGGATTAAGAAATGTCCTTTATGTAAGGTAGATTTATCTATGAAACTCTGCCAGCTTCCTGGAACCCAGAGCTAACTGAAAAAGCCAGAGATACAGGTGGTGAGGTGGAAAGAATTGCTCGTGTCAGGGAGATCAATGGAAAGAGGCATTGGGAAGTCCTGTTTGGCTGCAGATGTGCAGAGGCTGGCAGGGCTGTGTCACACACAGATCCCTCTCCAACAGCACGTGCCAGCCACCAGCCACGCTGCCATTTGAGCATTTATCTCAGTGTGCTGTGAAAGAGAGCCCCTGGACATGCCAGGTAAGTCCTGTGTCTTAGCTCTTGCTTCCCTTTCCTTGCTGTTAAAGGGTTTAATGGTTCTGGATGCACCCCCTGTCTCCAAATTGCAGAATTTAGGCATTGAGCTTCGTGGCTCTCAGTGGTTTTGGGGTGCTCTGAGGTTGGTGTGGGGGTCTGGGAGATGCCATCCATTAAAAGAGTGCCCATCTTTTGTGGATGCCTTGCAACCAAAAAGCAATCATTTGGAAACTGGGAGCATGAGTTCTGTAGCACTGAGCACGTAAACCCCTGAGGATCAGTTTACTCAGGGCTGGTAATGGTGTATCCAAAGGGAGGGGAGGGAAAACTCAAGAGATAGGAAGGAGAGTGATGTGAGCTGCTGGAGCACAAACCAGACTTGGAAGATGAAAGAGTGCAAGGCTGTGCCAAAGCAATTAGATGATATAAGCACAAGGCAGGAGAGTCAGCCAGCACTTATCTCCATGGATAAATAATGCTTCTGGACACTTCTTCCCATCCCTTCTGGAGATGGATATCCTGCTGCAAAGCAGGCCTGCTCTGAACATCAGAGTCTCACTTAGCCTGGATTAACCTGGAGGCTCCCAGCAGGATGTGCTGGGGTCAGAGCAGCGCAGTCTGTCTCCCTGCTTGGGACACATCAGGTGTCACCACTCTGGGGTTGCACTTTTTGGATAAAGCTTGAACAGAGCACAATAGGAAGACATGAATCCTGGTTAGTCCCCTCTCATGGAGAAAACCAATCCTGCTGAAGGGAACAAAAATCTGTTTTTACTCAACTGTAGCAGAAGAGACCCTCCAGAAATGACACAGGAATTTGAACAAATACCCCTCATCAACTCTGAAATGTTCAAAGCTCATGTGGGGCCATTGAAGCCCAGGAATGGGAAGGGGTTATCTGTGGTCCTTGTGAGGCTTCAGAAATGTCTCCTGCAGTGTTTAACTTGACAGAAATCACTTGTATTTGATGCAACATTTCAGCATGGCTCAATACTTCACTTTGCAAAGTAGCCTTTTTTTTTTCCTAAAGAATTAATACCACAGACATGATTCTTTATTTTGCAGACAAAATAGGTTTGTTTGCTTTTTTCCCCCCAAAGAATTAATACCACAGACATGATTTGGTTCAGAGATTCCCACATGCTGGGGACTTGGGAGAAATTGTCTGGAGCAGCAGGGTTTTCTAGATTTCCCTTTTGATTGCAGTGACATTGCCTTTCATTTAATTTCATTCATTTAATATGTCTTTATATTGCTTTAAAACTGGCAATAGGAAGGAATCCCATGATCTAGAAAACTTTCTTTCTAATGGAATGTAGCTATGGAAGTGTGAGGGCCTCCTCAGTTTTTGTTTAATAAAGAAATTAAAGGCTAAATCAGAAAAAATACAGCCTTTCAATCTGACACCCATTTTGTAGGCACAAAAGTGTATGCATAATATTATTTTATTTGAGCTGTATTAATATTTCTAGCTTCCCTCAGAGCTATAAAGAGACATTCAAAAAGCAATGTTCCTAAAGTTTTCCACTGTCACCAAGTCATATATATATATGCTTAATATTTCTTATTATGTTAGGAAACACATTTCAGTGTCCAAACACTTTGATTTTTGTTTTATTTTTTTATTTCACTCTAGGAAGATTTCTCTATTCAGAACATACACAAAGTACTGTAGCAGGGCATTTAACTTCTTATAATGAAATAAGAAGTTCACAGAAATTCACTGCTGCTTGCATCTTGTTTTACATCTTCAAATTCAGTCCAAATCCTGCAAAGTGCTCAAAATTCAAACAGAGCATTTTCCCCCCAATTAACTGAATTTCACAGAAAATGCAAGCTGGTAATATATTCCTGCCTGAATGCTTGTTTACTGAAAGACATAGTTTTAAACCACTAAAGAAATTATCCAGTAATTAATTCTGCTAGCTATAGAAGAATTTTCATCTCAATTAACAAGGGGGATGAGAAAGAGATAGAATTGTAATACTAGGCTACTTTTCAAAAAAAATAGAAGACTAATCTTGGTATCAGCCCTTTGGCCTGTTTAATTCCATCTGATTTTAGCCAGACCACTGACCTAGGATGTAACAGCTTGAAGCCCATGAATTGGAAAGATGCAGAAGTTTCTAAAAGGCCTTGAAATACAAGTTGTCTGAATCACCACAAGAAGGGGTTTGGAGTGACTTGTCTTCCAGTGCAGGTGCCTAATGTGAGGTGGGAAGAAGGAGGGGATAAAGCCTGTGTGAACCTTGTCTGGTGTTACACAGAAATGCTGCCACGAGTCCTCAAACCATTTATTGCCATGGGATCACCAAAGTGTGTCATCCTGCAGAGGCATAAAAGGAAGTTGGAACAATCACTGAGCAGTGTATGGCAAAAATATCAGCTCCTTGCTACAGTCCTGGTCAACCTTTAGTTCCCTTGTTCAATAATTAAGGACTATGCTGAGAGTCTGACAGAATTTCAATTTAAACTGGCACTGGTCTTTAAACCACAATGAACTCTGCTCATAACCAAGTACTTAGAAGACCAAGCTGAGAATCTCTGCAGCATTTCATTGAGAAAGGCCTAATGCAAAGAATTGGGGTTTTAGAATGGCTATGATAAAACTGTATTACATGTTTAAATACTTGGCTTGACTTGAGGAGTGGAAAGAACCCAACAGTGTTTCATGATTATAGCACTCATTTAGAATGCGACTTTTTAGGTGGATTCTACTAAAAATCTTAGCTGCAAATATTATCCTTTTTGTTTTCTGGAGAAGACAACCTAGAAGTTGTTGCTGTTTTCATTTTGACCTGTAGATGTTACCTTAATTGTCATAATTTCACTTGTTATTTAGTAATTTCTAATGGTAAAGAAGTTGGATTTATCCTGTATCTCTTTTTAAAGGAAACATACAACTTGAATTGGGTACCTCAGGCTTTTTTTTCCCCTTACTTTTCTTCTCTTTTTGATTGCTTGTATGCCATGTGGTATTACAGCCCTTTTATCTTTTATATGACTATCACCTGCAGGCAGTTGCATCTGAGCTCCTGATCCCTGCCCACAGCTGCTTCTAAACCTCTGTGAAGCATCAAAGAGGTTTAACAAAAGGCCAGAGAAATGAGTGGTTTTTCTGCTGTTGTTGTTAAAGGATCTTAGCTGACTGCCCAGGTTATCACTGTGCTCATAAATGAAAAATGTACTTATTGAGTTTTGTCTTGTCTCTTGGGCTTGTTCTCCTTATACAGTAATAAATGTCCTCTGGATCAGACCACCATGGTGGGCTTTCAGTTGGATATCATTGATTCCAGCAACTCTCCCAGGTACCATAATCCCAGTTTAGCTGCAGTCATTCTCTCTGTTCTGTTATACCCAGCAGCACTTACTGTGCCATGGTGCTTTGCAAGCTGAACCTGGTGTGAACTCAGGGCTGACATCCTGCTTCTTGGTGCTGGAGTTCTGTTTGAAATGGTGACATTCCAGTAAATGTGAGTCATTGCCTGTGCTGGGACTTCCAAAGTGAATTAATGTTCAGTAATCCTCCTGTGTTCTTCAGTTATTAATGAAATTAGGTGCAAGGGCTGTCAGAGGAACAACTTGTTATGACTCTGCAACATTGACCATTTTTGGTTGACCATCTTTGTGCCACTGAGCAAGTTTGTGTTGAAGTGCTGTCTTAACAATGCTTGTTTTACCAAAAAATCTCTGAGGACAGTGTAACAGTCACCCTGTTTAAGTGTCCCATGCCAGCTGGAGCCAGTTCCAAGCTCAGGACTGTTGCTGTCTGGCTGAGCCCCAGGGGCAGCTCAGCAATGGCTCACTGACATCAGAGCTGTCCCTCACTCCCTGGGGCAGTCCCCTGGCATCCCTGCTCTGCTGGCTGCGTGGTCAGAGGGTCAAAGCCCATACCAATGCAATTTTTTGGGCAGTCAGGATATGGACCAGGGTATACAGGTCCATCATTTTTTCCAGGAGGGAGGTTTTGAAATGTAATGACTAACAAATATTGGCAGTTGGGGATGAGTGATGAAAGTGTTAATTAGACCTGCCTATCCTGCTCATGAGTGAGACCTTTTTGAGCTGCTTGCCTGTGCCAGCCATAAGGTACAGCGTGTGACTTCACCCAGTTGGTTTTGCCTCCAAACATCTGTCCTGAAACACACCACAAACTGCAACAATCTTGGAATCTGCAGCCTAGACCAGCGTGATGGGGTCCTGAGGGAATTCTTGTTAGCTGGGGCCCCACCTGGGTGCTTGATCCCTCTGTTGCTGGTTTGCATCCTCACCACCTAAGGCCACTTTGAGAATTATTGTTTTCAGTGATAAATTTCAGTGCAACACTGGAGATGGTTGTGCTGAAGGGAAAATTTTATGTTAATGAAAAATGTGCTTCTAAAATACTTTCCCACTGTATTTAATGTTGGAACGTTCAGCACTGAGGAAAAATGAAAATAGATGTAATATTCTTTCCCTAATCCTTCCATATATTCCATAAGGAATCTGCTGCTTTTTCCACTTGTTCTCGGACTATATTTATAAAACTATCATAGCAAGGTACCACAATAAAACACTCTCCAACTGACAACAGTATCCTACTCAGTATTATTGGAGATTTTCTCTGATATGTTGAACTTTGACAATACTATAACTGAATAATACTGGTGGTATTTCATCTACTAAAAGAAACAGAAGAGAAAGGGGGCCAAGTAATTATTTTATCTTGTGTATTGAAACAATACATATTTTCATATGAGAGGCTCTCTCGTGTGACTTTCTGCTGCGTATTATCAGAAGCATTGAATCATTTCCCTGGCTCTTCCTGTGCAAAGCATTCTTGATTTCTTGGTTAGGCCGTTCTCAGAAGAGTCTCTCAGGCTGGAGATTGGTCTTGGCTGGTATCAGTCCAGTTTTAATGCTGTGTGTCAAGGCAATTGTCCTGGCTTGCATGATAGGAACCCTTGAGCATGTCCTTGGCAGAGCAGGTACTGCAGGAAACTAGAACCCTTCCACGTTGCAGAGCTCTGTTTAGTTAATGACAGTCTCCTCTTTGCTTCCTCCTCTGAACCCTCAGCAGACACCAAACATAAATAAAGCTCTTAGCTGAAGTTTATAACGTGGTGGTGGCCAGAGATAAGAGAGGCAGCTTTGAGTCCATCCCGCGTGTGCCTGGCTATCTGAATCCAGTCTGGAATGCGGGCTGCAATGGAAGACACTCCACAAAACTTGTGTTGCTTGTCCCACAGAAGGGTGGGAAAACAATCCCTGAGTTTTTTCTTCATGTGATTTAATGGGATAGTATCATGATTATTTATTTGGTGTTTCTAATGGTGTATTTTCCCCTGAGAAATGCATGCCTAGACATTTCCACTGGTGTTTTCTTTTTCAAATCAGCCCTACTCCAGTGGATAAAAACCTGCTCTCTATTGAAGTTACCACAATAACTTTTAAGTAGTTTGATTCCAAATATTATGGGGAAAAAACCTTTTTCCAACCCCAAAATTAGATTTTGTAAAATGGCTGAAGTCCTCATTTTAATGTCCAGAATAAACAGCCTTCACATACTTCAGGCCACAGTAATTCTTCCAGAAAACAAAAGTAAATGCACAACAAGACATATTATACTGTAATTGTCTACAATCATTAAAGAAAATAAAATTAAAACTGAACTGCACCTTTTGAAGGAGCCTCACTGAACTAAAGCTGATGCTGGGAAGTAATCACATAGACAGGACAGTGTTAATGTGTCTGTGTAGGCAGTACTGTACATCTCTCTGTCTGGATATATGATCATGAGCTGGAGATTGTTTATTGTCAGAGGCTGAGTGGCTAATAAATGCTGGCAATGGCTTGGATTCACTGGAATGCTGCACAGCTGCAGCATTAGTCAGACTTTCCCTTTTCTGAATTCTGTAATCCCTTCAATATTGCATTAAATATGTTTTCAATATTTATCTGGACGAAAATGTGCTGAATATTGCAACTGTTTAATTCTGATGTTTGTCACGTAGAAGATCTTTGTAAGGCAGAAGGTAACAACGCTTTTATTGCTAAAACCTAATGCAGCTGCTTCTTGTGTCCTTTGCTCACTCAGAGCCTTGTGCTTGGGGTATTGATTGGTAAACCTTTGCAATCCCTTGGAGGTGGAGGCATGTCAGGATTCCTGGAGCCAAATTCAGACCTTAGTGCTTGGCTGAACTCACTGAGCTGACCCGTCCCCCGAAAGTTCCTATAGATTTCACAGTGTCAGTGCAGTTTAGCAGATGGATTTTGGATCTGTTGTAGTTTATAGACCAAATACTTGATGAGCCAGGAGTCTGAATGGTTTATTAATATGCCACTATTATTTTATTAGTTTTCCTAAATGATTAGCCAGTCTATTGTTAGCTGATCTATTGTCTTTCTTCCAATTTTTTTTTAAACGGTTTTTATCTCTGAACCAGATTATTTGGATAACAGTGATTGCAAATAATTATGTGGGAGCAGGGAAATATGCTCCCCTTATGTTGTGGGTTCAGAATTAAGGCAGGGAATCCAAACTCATGCAGCTCAAGTTAACCACAGGGCCTAATGCAGTCCTGGCCATGCTGGAGCTCACTCTGTCCATGTGTTTCCACCAGCAATTGCTTTCCCAGCTGCTGCTGGGAAGGAAAAAAGGGAAGCTCACCATGTGGAAAGGTTTGTAGGTACCAAAGGTAACTCATTGCTGCTTGGGATGATTGCTTTAGACATTAGTCTGACCTGAAAGCAAGTGGGATGAAGGCACTAGGAACAGAAAAGGTCATTAAAAGATCATTCAAGCTATTTTTGTGCTTTTTTTTTTTTTTTTCCCAGCTGTGCTGGCAGTAGCTTGGTGAGACTCAAGCAGAAAGCCTACTGGATCCATGAGCTGTAGGTCCCTGGTTCAGGCAGAGGAACAGCAGCAGAAAGGCTCACTGAGTGTGGGGTGAGTTCCTGGTGTCTGTCTGTCTGTCTGTCTGCTCCTGCCTGGCTCTCAGAGCCAGCATCAGTCACTTCTTGGCAGCCACAGTGGCACCACCAGTGAGGGGGTCATGGAGACTAAACCATCCATTCATCCCAAACTGCTCCCTCAAGGAAAGTTCTTGGGGAAACTTGAAAGAAAGTTGCTCCTGTTCTATGGGAAACATAGGAAGCTTCAGGAAAAAGAACTGCTGACACCATTTGGGACATAGAAAAAGCCCATGTTTGACTGAATTATTGAAAGCAGACATTGAAAACGAGTCCTAGTATGTTGGAATTCCTACATAATAATCTGCAACACAAACTTGCATTGCTTTGTTGCATTATCTCTTGGTGATTAAGGTTTTTCATCTGGTCTCTTGACAGTGACTCATTGGCAAAACATTTTCTGTGATTCAAATAACCAGAAAATTTGAATACTAGTTTCTTTGTTCCAGAAGAAACCCACAGAAAAGGACATAGGCCTTGTTATCTGTGTTTGAATTTTGGATTCCCAGTATTTTCAAGTGCAAAAGGCAGTTTCTCATTGCATGCCACTTTACAGAGTATTGATATACAGTGTGTGTTACCCACCCAGTCTTCCATCAGTGTGCCAATATCTGATCTTTTTTGGACAAACCAGTGGTTTCTCTTTTAGCAATACCTCAAAAAGCAATGAAGCCCATTCCATTGCAGGCACTGCACATTCCTGCAGTGCAGAAGGATGGTGGCTGTAGATCTGCTCTTGATAGTATAAAAATGTATAGATATTTTATCCTGTTTTGCAGATTTGAAAACCACAGCACAGTCAGTCTAACACTTTCCTGCAGAATAAATTCCATACCAGTGTGGTTTTCATTTTAGTTATGTGGTTTGATTGTTTGTTCGTTTGGGGTTTTTTCCCCAAGATTGGTGTGAAAAAGAACAAGGAGAAATCCAGGGGATGGAGATTGTTGGGTAAATGTCAGGTGAGCGTGGCTACATGTGTTGCTAACTTCCCCTCACCGTGGCACGAGATGTGTCTGGTCAGCTGGAAATCTGAGAGATTGAATGAATAATAACAATAATTATAAAGGAAGACACATAGAATCTGAGCAGTGCACATGTTTCCCCCCACCCCTGGCAGGTCCCCTGTGCTGTTGTCACAGTCACAGCTGAGTGAGGCAGTCCTACATCACTGCCCCCTCCAGTGACGTCACAGCCCCAAATCCACACGGACCCTTCTGCTGCCATGTCACATCTGCCTGACTGGGCTTGGGCTGTCGCACCACAGCTGCTTCTGATATTGCCCAACCCACGTTCCTCCTCACTCAGCAAGCATGTTTCACATTAGGTTTGCTCCAGATCAGCAGGCATTCCCTCTTCAGTCAGATGGAGCTCCCAGTCCGTGGGCTCCCTTCTCTCGGCTCTCACTTTCTGCCTGCACAAGGTTTCCCCAATCAAACATTGCTTCCGGCCTTTATCCAGGAGCTATAAGTGCAAATCACTGTGAGATATGTGAGATTAGGTTATTACTGACCATCATAAGGCATCCTTAAAGCATCCTTTCCCTTCCTCATTACGAATTTATGTGTTAATATTAATTGTTATAGTTTGTTTACGGTCAAGGGGACTCTGACCTCCGACCTCCGCTGGGATTTGCAGTCCTTGTCTCCAGCAGCCCTCTTTGTTTGGCAGGACTTGCTGTTTTTCTGTCTGTGCTGCTGTTGTGTGGCTCTGGCAGCAATGCAGCAGGGCCTGGCAGGGGGCTCCTTCCACCCCAGGATGGCCCATGGAGTTGGCAGGGAGCAGCACTCCCTGCCCTCCCAACCCTGGGGAGGCTCTGCCAAAACTCATGGTTTGACCTCAGCTGAGGAGCCCACCAGTTGTTTAGTTATGTCATTTTGCAAAAAAATGATATAACTAAAATTATTGACATTGTGCAAGGAATGACATGGAGGAATTGTGTGTCACAGAGATGCTGTTATTCAAAGATAGGTATCTGCAATGGGTTTTTTCTTTTTTTGTTCAGTTTGAGGCCACTCTCACAGATACACAAAGCAGCTGGTCTGCACCTGGTTTGCATCTAAAAAAACCCTTTGCTCATGACTAACTACACAGCTAAAAATAACACTGCAGGTCTAATCTACTTACACTCATAAAACCTCAGCTTTGCTATAGGTGCCTGGGAATAAGTGATGAAGCAATTTTGTCAGGTTTTAGTGCAGGAAAATTTTATATTTACGTTATTAAAAGCAGAGCAAAAGGCCAAGAATGTGTGTAGCCAGACATTGTTTGAGGGGTTTGAAAACACAATTTAATGTTTATTTTTCTGTCTGGAAGGTGGTTGATAATCCTGACAATCAGCACACAGTCTGGCTGTTGGGTTTGCAGTGGTAGCTGTTCTTACTGCCAGTCTGGATCTTCATGAGCTGGATTCAAGTTACAATTAAGAAAAAACAGAAGATGTCTAATAGCAGAAAGGAGGTTCCAGACAAATAAAGCCATTAGGGTTAGATACCTCCTCACAGAGCTGCTTTTGTAGTGCCTTTTTTTTTTGTGTTAGGGTGTCTTCTGCTTTCCCTGAAAGACAGGAGCAACAAGTTTACAGTCACTTAATAATCTAGTCCTTCAACAATTCTACTTGCTGTGACAACAGTCAGAAATCAAATGCCTTTTTATTGGAGTCCTCCACCTGCTTTATTTAGAATACTGATAGTAATTTTGTTCTTTCTGGTTATTTGCACAATCCTCCAAAACATCTCTTCCATCCTGGGTATGAGAAGGATATGATGGGCTTAAGCAGAGGTATTTAATAGGAAAACGAAGTTTTACTTGGGAGAATAACATCATGTGGCAGGGCTATGGCAACAATAACACCTCTGCTGCCAGCAAACACTTAACCTGGGTGGCTCAGATGGCCCCAAATATTTAAGAGCATTTTTCTTTTACTGTAAATTCCCCGTGGTGCATTATTTTCTACTGAGGGCTAATAACTCCCCTGTCTGTAAAGCAACTGGTCTCAAGTTTATTAGCTTGCAAGACAGAAAAATAACAGACACATATCACTGACATTTAACAAAGATATCTTTCACGGGTCTCTCTATTTTTTCATGTGCTCCACACGTTTCTCTTGAGTTAGAAAAACACATTTTGAACCACATTCTGAGTAACTTCTTACGAAGCAAAGCACGTTTTCCAAAGAATCCTTAATGCTTCACCAAATACTGAATCCCATTTTGGAAAGTCCTGAGGGTTTTTGCAGAAGAAATAATAACATGTCAGCTTCCCCTGGGAAAGCTGTTTCACCCCTGCCAAGCAGCCATGCTCTGCCCTGGCATCATGGGAGGGCATCACCCTGCTCCTGCACTGAGGTGGAAATGGTTGAAGGAATGACTTTTGTCTGAAAGTGACTTCTCCAGGCAACACAAATCCCCATCCACACTTCTTTAAATTCATCCTCTTGTGATGACAGCAAGTTACACCTGAACTTGCCAAGGTCACACTGAAGTGCAGGTGCCATGGGAAGAAATGGAGGAGGAGACATGGCACGTCTGGCAAAATTATTTCTGTTTTAATCTGGCCTCCTCAATTTTTGGGGTGTGTATTTCAGTGTGCAAGCAATTCAGGAAATTGCTCCTCCCCTGTGACTCAGCTTCTGGGCTGAGCCATGTGGAACTTCAAAAGCTGGAGCTGGGTGTTGGGAAAGTCCTCCTGGAGGGCCTGGCACTCTACTGGGTCATGGCAAATGTTCTGTTGGCTTGAACAGGAACAACCCTGGGGTTATTCTTTGCTTAAAGCCCATGCAGAAATCCAAGTACCAGTTGCCCTGGCTAGTAATTAGCAAAAATTCAAAGGAGAACATCAGTTGTACATCCTGGAATGTCGAGATGAACAGCAGGGACTGCACTCCCAAGCTCTCAATACAATGAAAAGCAGAGGGTCTAATTTTCTTTTTATGTGACCCAAAAGCCTGACTGGGTCATACCTTAGAGGACCAGGAACTGGGATTAAAAAATCCAGAAATTATCCAAGCTTCACACTAAAGGGAAGCTTTGACATGTCAGAAGATAAGAACTTTATTTTTCTGGGTAAATGGCTGTTGCTAATTTGTAGAGGAATTATTTGGCTGCCATAGTAGTGGAAAAAAGCATGGAACATTGAGAAATGTTTGCAAAATGTGGATTGTACAACCTTGGGTTTTATTTGGAGAGTTTCCCAGGCATTGCAGAAATGAAAGCTTTTATATCTTGAAGTTGAAATAAGATGGCATTTAATGAGCTATTTCAAAGTGCCACATCTAGAATTCCGCATTCAGGGTGCTTAGAAAAATTTGCCTGTCCCTTTCAATCTGCCACTAGACCAAAGTTTCCAAACAGCAAAAAAGATTTCCTAAGATGTTGTGAATATTCATGTGAGAAATGCAAAGTAGGATTCCACATAGAATGAACCCGCTGAAGGTGTTCCAGGCAGCCCTATAGGATATACCTGCCATTCCACTTTCTTTAATTGCTGCCAGATAACACAGCAGATCCAGCATTTCCCTTGTTTTGGGTTCTTTTATGACCAATTTCAGTGGGTCTTGCATCACTTCAGAGTGTCTTGTGTCGCAGATTCTGTTTTATCTCAAAGCCATCAAGGACTGTGCTGATGCAAACTGTTGTCATGAACAAACACTGCTGCCATTAACAGAATTTTATCTCTCAATACGACCCTTAAATTACTTTCTGAGTGAACCCAAGGACAAACACGTGCACATTTATAAATTCCATGTAAGGCCATGATGGGCGTGGAAAGCCTTTGCATTGTTTTTCCACAGAGCAAAAATAGCAGCAACAAAAAGGTGGTGCCTGCAAAAAACGGGGTGGAGATGTATTCCCAGGTTCTTGTGTGCCTTGTCCCCACCCACTTTGTGGCCGTCACTTCAGTCAGGGGAGGGTTTCTTTCTCCAGCACTGCAGACTCGTTTCCATCCAGCTCCTGACTCTGGGGCAGGCAGTGGCAGAGGAGGAGAAAAAGGTTATTTGGGTGTATATTGCAAAAAAGCTTCTGCAAGCCAGTTTTTTTTCCAGTTTCTGAAAAATTTCCCTTTTTTAAAGTGGTTTTTCACGGGCTTTCAACAATAATTTGGAAGGTCTGTTGATTCAGAATTAAACGGAGCTGGCACCAAGTTGTGGTGCCACGTTTCTTCTGCTTCACGTAGCGACTGAATGAACACAGAAAACTTTGCATCCTTTGGCAGCTGGGGAGGGAGGAGGTGTCAAAAATGGCTTAAAAACCTGAGGAGCTGCTCCTTTAGTGTGGAGATCTGCCCTTTCGTGCTCAGAGGGAGCACTTGTGTGGCTTGCCTGGAGAAAACTTAGAGATTGTGGAGCTGAACTGGAGCTTCCAGTGAGCGCCGGGTCTGTCTGCACCTCCCGCTCACGCGTGATTAATGCGTGTCCCGTTAATTGCGGGTAAACAGCCCACGCGTGTGGTTCACCAAACTGCTCTGCTTTAACCAGTGCACAGCCCGGGCCAATAAAAAAACAACTGAAAAAAAACCCCAAAACAAACTTAATACTGCCACCAAGCTCAGCGGTTTTCCTGTAAAAGCTGGGGAAGGCAGTTTGTAATTTGAAACTGTTGTGCGAATGCTGATGTGTGTTTGTTGAAGGGTTTTCCCCATACCATCTGAGGGGGAAGAAAAATACGTATTTTTGGATGTTTCCCTGTTTGTTTTTAAAAATCATGTCGTGGCCTTACAGTCAAAACCCTGAACTTAGAAAAAAAATGCAATTCAGGGTTCATAAATATATTATTTCTCCTTCAATTTTTTAAAAATTTGCTTCATTTATCCCTTTTCAAATGTAAATTGATCTTTGATAAAATGCCACTTATGCTGCATTTAGTGGAATAACATAAGGAATATGAGCTTGAGTTTCAAAATTCTGAAGTTTTAAATATTTATCCAGATGAATCTCTTTAGCAGAACATATTTTTAATTAACTTTTTGAAATGCTAACATATGGCAAAATCTACCTGTTGATGTTCAGCAATCCACTTCTAATCCTTTTTCACTCTGTGAGAAAATGAAAAGACATTTAAAAGACATTTAAACTGTTATTTAGATATATTTATGACATCCCTGCCCTCTGAGATGGGCCAAAATTCATGCAGTGCTGAGTGAGTAATCTCTGTGGAAAAAGCCATAGAAAAAGTCTTTACATTTGAGAAAGGCAGGAAAAAAGACCTAAAAGTTTTAGTGTTTCTGCCTTTTGGTGTCATTGAGAAGTAAGAATTTACACAGAAAACCTTCCTGTGAGGAATCTATTTTCAGCTTTCAGCAGGACAAGGAAAAATGGTGTGGGCTGGAGTAATTACAGTTGCTTTACAGTCTGTATTTGATGGCATTTAAAACATGTTTTACTTGTTCTAAAGGAGCAGTCTGGGTTCCCTCAATTTTATCATTAGAGGGGAAATAATTATTTCCTAAAATTGGAAAAGCTTCAATATCCAAAGACTCGTGTCTTGACTCTACTTGCAGTAAAAATATTTTATAAAAGCATGTGCCATAACAATTGTCTTTCCCCACAGAATTGTCCCATAAATGACATTATCACTGTACTTGGAACTGCAATTTGCACATTATATCAGCCTGAAACAATTTGGGACAATCATTTTCCCTCACCAGCCTGTAAATGGAGTAACACCATGAATGGGAGAGTCTATAAATGACTGCTAATTATGTGACCAGACTGAGTCAAAAGGGATGAGTTCTCATTCTGCTTTAATTGATAACTTCTCTTCTTAGCCAACAGGAGCAAATAATTCATGATGACAGCAAAAATTAGTAATTGGGAAATACACATTTTAAATGGCACTTCCAGGGTTTATACATGTGATACAAATTTACAGTGTGATAAATTCTTTCTAGGGGAAATGATTTCCTTAGGTTTTTTGTTCTACTTTTATTTCACAGATTTCAGGGACAGCAAAAATGAGTGCACTGTAGGACAAATGCTGCTGACAATGGCATAAATAACTTATGAATAAACTCTTTAGTCTCCCTTGTTAAAGTGGACTGGTTTGAGTTTAATGATACTTATAATGGACTATTAATATGTATTTAGAATAAAAATGGAATAAGCATGTCATAACCTGTACTTAAGATGATGAGTCATCTATAAATTTTACTCAGTACAGTTCAGTTTGTCACTGATGTAAAAGTCAAGTTGTTAATTTGAAAAGGAGAAAGAAAACATTGCACATTTTTGGGTTTGACATAGTTTCAGGAACTGCAGGCTTCTTTATGATTTGTTTTGTCTGATAAGAAACTGAAGGTATGAAATAGGATAAGAGTTTTCCATATAAAAGACTTCATTTAGAGGTCGTGTGCAAGCTCTACCAAGACGAACTCACAGTTGAGCTTTTCCTGATGATCAGGAAGATGCAACATGTGAAAGATTTAACACAGAAAGAGAAGATGAGCAAAACAAACCTGACAGACCCCTCAACTTCTATGTTCCTTGTCCTCCTGCTAAATAGATCTCTCTGTTCTAATTTAGGTGGGCTTCATCCCAGGAAAAAAAGTCTGTTTCCCCAGGGATTTTAGGACTGAGATGCCCATCAGTGCCATCATCAGGTGCACGTGCAGGCAACACAAAAAACCCGAGGTGAGAGCAGTAACTTTCAAAAACTGACAGTTATTTTTATTCCAGTATTAAAGTCACTTATTTTTAGGAGCCATTTAATACAGATCTTTACAGTGTAAAGATATTACAAATTGCAGTGAATCACTGGTATAAGCTGTTGTTTTTTTTTTTTTTACAAAGGGTTCTCACAGTAAATAGATATAAATATGTGCAGGCAAAGACATTTCAGAGGAATGGTAAACTGGATAAAGTCTGTGCTAGAGAAATTATACTCCTCTTCCTGTCTAGGAATAATAGAGCAAAGCCCTTGAGGCTTTGTTTGGACAAATTCATCCCGTGCAATGGCTCTGAAAGGGAAATCTCATGCAGCATAGGAAAAACACCACAGACACCACTGAGCTCTTTAGTCCCTTCTCTGTTAGGCCTTTCCTGATTTACTGCTGGACTAAACTCATTAACTACTGGCTCTCTAATAGTCCCCTGACCAGATTTTACAACTTCCACTTTGATTTCTGCTCTTCAGCTCAGCTTTTGGTCCACTGTCCTTGTTAAACCCTTTCAGCAGTGCTGGCTTAATTTCAGGGGGAGCACTGGAGCTTTTGATCTGGGCGAGATGGGGGTGAGTTTTTGCATTATTTTACAAGCCTGACATCATCCACAGGTATTAAAGCAAGACTTTAGAAACAACAGATTCCTGGGAAAACAGGACTAATACTCTTCTGTCAAAAATCGAATCCATCCCCAGCATTTAAATAGCCCAGTTTCTGGCATTAGATTCCTTTTGTTAAAGCACTGTGGCACCAGATTCCTTGGCAATCAGCCTTTCTTCCACAAACCAGTTTCTTTCCTACACTGACCTACACTGCCACACCAGTGCAGATGATCATGGTGGTTTTCTGTAAATTGCATCTCAGAATGGCATTTGTACCTTGGGAAATGGAAACCTAACAGGAAAACGTTCATGGCATATTTATATAGAAATGGTCTGCAAAAATAATCTATCAGCAAAATCTTTGAACGTGGGTGACAGACTGATGTATACTCAAATAATATAAAATATACTCAAATTTAATTTTTTTTTTGGTAAATAGATATGTTGATATTTCCAGTTAACTAAAAATATGTTATGTTAAAAGCTATGTGAAAGTTAGGAGCGGGTTTGCATAACAAGTCCAGCTTTAGCACTAAAATGTAAAAATGCTTTGTTATTTGTATTTAAAATTTCATTGTTAGTACTGAATCACAGGACTTTGATAAGGGATTTGGCTTGTGGAAAATGATTGTAACTTCTGCTACAAAAACCATGAAACAAGATTACTTTCACTGAATTGTTGTTCAAGGCCTCATCCCTGCCCATTGTTAGGAAATAAAGACATGGTGTTTTATGTCATTAAGTTGGCTACATAATAGAACTCCAAGGCAAAGACTTATATCTTAAAAATATCTAATTAAAGATTGTGACCAGAAGGTTTTGTTTTTTTTTTTTTTACTGGTGGAAGCACTGTACAGAAAGGATGAATGTAAGGGGTGAGTAAAAAAGTGTTTTGTTTTATGCATTACTGTGTGTCAGCATTAGCTGCTCATAAGTAGACCTGAGAAAAATAGTTGAAAAAATTGCAACTATTTGACTAGGAATTGCTTTATGGATTATTTTTTTTTCCCCCACAAACGGATAAAAACTGATTCCACATAATTAACATTAAAGAAGTAGTAAGTAAGCAAGCTGATAATTTGCAATGATATTTATACAATACTTAATGATACCTAAATCTCTTCCATCTAAGGTATTACAATTACTAAGAAAGAAATGAGAACACAGATAAAAACATTTTAACCACCCTCACCCTGACTATTCAGAAATAATTTTGAAGCAGAGTTTGGTTTATCAAGGTAAGCATTTTGCAGACTTTTGTCACAGGTTTTTGGGTTTTTTTTGCTTGTCAGCAATAGGAAGGCCTCTGGGGATGTATTACAGAAGT
>VWYE01012732.1:0-64182 GCA_013398995.1 Alaudala cheleensis
CACCAGTCCTTAGATCTTGCATTCTTCTGGCTGATGTGGTGGTCTGGCTCTGTGGCTGACAAAAAACAGAGAGCAAGAGACTGATCCACTTCCTTTTATACTTTACCTGAGGTACTCCTCTTATGTACAATAAATTTTTTGCATCGTTTGTGCCCTATTTTGTGTGAGTGCACAGTCAGCCCCTTGGAGCTCTCCCAGGAATAAGCTGGGAGAAGTTGGGGGTCTGTGGTGGTCCTGGAGCCCCTTTTACTGAGGTGCCTGGGACTCAATCCTTCTCTTGACACAGGCACACCGAAACAGGAGTGTTGAGGCAGAGTTGCAAGCCTAGAAACTGAGAAGGAAGGTGCCTCAGAACAGCTCTGCCCCACCTCCATGGGACCCTCTCTCTTCTATTCACAACTTTCCTGTCACAACAGTTGGAATGTCTGAGACAAAACATGCTGATGATTAGTGCTCCACACCTAGCTGGGAAGTCAATAACCTGTACAGCTCTGATGCTGACCAGGGTAAGTACCTACCAGATCACTATTTATTTGTTCCAAGCTGTACCCCTTTCACTGTCAGATGTAGTGCTTATTGTGGTTTTCAGTCCTATTTGTGTAAGTTCATCCTCCTGTTTTTAGTGTCCTGTGTTTCAGAGGGATGTGTTAACTCACACTTATGTGCAGCAAAGACACCTCCCTGTCATTGCTCACATTGTGGTTTCATTCCCACAAGGCATTTTTTTATCCCATAAAAATGAGAATTGTTTTTTCTTGCATGTGCTCCTACTCATTGAGGCCTTCCTCAATGGCACAAAAGGTGTAGGACCAAATGAGTGGGAAAGCATCTGGATTTGCCCAGTGGAAGGCAGATATGCATTACTTCTTCATGTTTGTATGAACCCATTTTACTTCAGGTCCTCCTGAAGCCAAAGGAACTCATTCAAGAACATAGAAGCTACTGACATATTTTGCTGACTTGGGGCCTTTGTGTGGATATGTGACTGCACTGCTGACAACACCTTGTCAGACCCGCAGGTGTGCATTTACTAAGAGGGAAAGGATTCCTCCTGCCTCAGTCTATGCTGCTTTCTCCAGAGCAGCAGGCACTGCAGAAATTCATGAAGAGGAAAAATCCATAGTTCCTATGCAATGATTTGTTCTTGTTGGATTTAAGAGTAGATTGCAAGTCAGTCTGTCTATGTACAGTCTGTCCACAGAAGGAGATACATGTTTTATTTTTGTTGTAAACTGTCACCTGTAGGTTTATAACTGGTTGAGTACTACTTCATTTCACACATACAACTCATTTTTGAAATACAGTGAAGTAAGGAAGCTTCATTTAAGTTACTCCTCAAACCCAAGATGTATGATACAGCAGCTGTCAAACCCAAGAGCTCAAAAATGATGAATAAGGCTTAAACCATCCCTTCCTGCTTTGAGGTTACTATAATAACAAGAATGATAAATCATTATTATGGAAAGTCTTTCTTATTTTGAGAATTTTTATAAGATATCTTCTTAGTTCCTTTGAGTAATTATATTTATTTTTTCTTTCCTTCTGGAGATAAAAAAAAAAACCCAAAAAAGCGCTTCTGTTTTTTTGCATAGATTTTAATCTGCACAATATTTCATATCAATACAGATACTGCAAAATATCACTTGTTGATATTTATCTTCTTATGAAACTCACATAGATTTTTAAGAATCTTGAGAAAATCAAGGAATTGAGCATAAGAACTAAGTTGTTCATGCAATTTTAGCGAGAGATTTATCATAGAATTGACAGTACAATAACAGTTCTGCAATAGTGGTAGAAGCTAACTACTATGTGCATGCTATCCTGAATTTTGTATTGCTGTAATATTTGAAAGCAACACACTTGAACAAGTCAAACATACAATTTCTTTTAAACATTTTGAGCACAAAATTCAGTATGAGGTGACTTAAACTTATGTTCTTCTGCTCTTTAGCTGAATAGAAGGAAATTATTTGTGAGAAACTGCTTTTTAGTCCTTTGACATCTGTTAGTTTTTAGTACTGTGTGAACAAGCAATTCAATATATTATTAAATAGATTTTATTTTAATAACAAATATCAAGGGCCAACAAAATTTGTATCTGTCAACGTTTTTCACTTGTTTAAAGTGATTTGTCACAAGAAAACTGTTTTACTGCACATTAACACCATTTTAGAAATGGACATCTATGTTTAAATTTCAATCAGAACATCTGGAATACAACTTTGGAATACAGAATTAAGCTAGAAACATTTGCCTTGAAGACTTGTAAAACCACAATTCCAATGCAAAACTCTTAAAGAGGTTATCCTGTGTAACTCAGAAACTATTTCTTTGTGAGAACATGAAGAAAATCTGGTTTCTAAAAGATGGTAGGTTTCAGTTTTTAGGAATCTTATGAGTTAAAAGGATTCAAAACTTATCATCTAAATAGTTGAGGTTTGAGGTTTGATTTTTTTACAAAAAGGCCTTCAGAGATGGGGGGAGGGTTTTGTGTGGTTGCTGGTGGAATAAAAGAATCACTAGGAGTAAAAGAAATACATAGATTCTGTACTACAACAGCTGTTTCCAAACCCACAGACTTTTTCTATTGCCTTGTCTATTCTTTAGGAATTTTTAAAGCCTGCCCTTGTAGTAGGACATCTCTGCTCAGAATACCAGCTGTAAGCTTACTCTTTGTTTTCTCTTAGAAAAAGAAATTTTGGGCTAATCATTGTATGTAGCAGCATTTATAAAATTTCTTGGGCTATGCTTTAAAATGTTTGTATCTTAACTCATTTCCAGTTTTCTTCTCTTACAAAATGCAGCTTCTGGTTGGAAGGGACATGCAGAAGCACTGTTTAAAGAGATTCTGAGGAGCACATGGGGTTGTGATGATATCAATGCAATGGGTTTATTTATGAACTGATGAACTTGTTCCAGTTTTTAGTGGCGTTTCTTAGATCTACATTAAAAAGTACATTTCAGGGCATCATTTTTAAGTTTAATATTAGTTATATGTTTGTCTCTAAATGCTTCTAATTAGAAGAGTCTTAACTTTGTATTATTTGATGACAACTATTACAGCAATTTAGTTGTTGATGTAACTTTGTAAAGAGTTACCTGTTTTTCAGAGAACTGCTTCTGTTTGATGAGGGTGTTTAAATTTTTTATAAAAGCATATCTCAGACTTGTCAGACAGACTATTTTGCACCGTTATTATTTAAAAAAGATGAATTAACTGTGAAGTCAATGATTTTAAAGTTGTGCTTTAGCCTGCTGTGTCCTGTCAAAAGGCATATGCTTTCTTGACTAATAAAATTCTTATTAAAATCTATGCTGGTAACATGAGAACATCTGTATTATCATTGATTTTTATAGGATCCCCAATGGTTAGGTGATTAATTAATATTTTTATTTTTTATTTGATTTTATTTTTACCACAGCACTCCATTTTAGGATTTTAGCTGCCTCCTGACTGCAATCCTGGCAACAAAACAAGGGAAAAAATGCCTGCCACTAATCAAAATACTGTTAGGTAATAAATCATAATTTTCAAGCAGTGACTCTCTTGAGATGATAAAGAAAAACTAATTGCATGTAAAGTGCATGCTACAGACAAATTTTACTGGCAGCCTACCCCATTTTTTGTTGTGCATCACCTGTGTTGTTGCATCACCTGTGCCTGTCTGTTAGTGACATGTTGTGTTTAACTCACATGGAGCATGATCCAACTTCAAAACTCCTTTTACCTGATTCATATCTCTTGTTAATGGCACCTCCTATGTGTTTCTCCTGCTACATGTCTGTGCTTTTTCAGGAAAATGCAAGTATCTTCCCAGTATGCAATCTGTGGTCTTGTAAAACAAACAAACAAACAAATCCAGATCTATCAGACTAACTCTCACAGTTTGTGCAGCATGAATTCCACAATGCTTGTTAGATTTTTGAGAAACTTCTGAGCAAGTATTTTTTGCAAGGTACCTGATGTTACTCAAGGCAGAAAAATATGTCCCAGCTTCATAACAATACAGAAGATTTTGGGGATATTTTTTGACCTGAGCTTTCTGTAAAACTTAAGAAATTAGTGAGTGCCAGTTATGGGATATCTACTGATTTTTTATATTGTCACAGGATCCTCACCCAGACTTTTATCTTATTGGTATATTGAGGTTTCTTTGAATTGTAGCAGAACAGGTGAAAAGGCCTCTCAGAGATGCAATATCTATCTAAACATGACCTTTGTTAATTGACCTAATGGAAATGGAGTAGAGCTATATTTGTGATGACTTTAATGCAGAATAAGGCATCAGTTAAAAGCCCTAGCTAGTAAAACAATAAAGCATGAGGGCAAGCTGATTTCTAAGTTTGGAGTTTGTTAAGTTAGGAGATGAATATAAATTATTTGCAAGCTTGAAGTATTTGAAATTTTACGGCATTTATGAGATCTCAGCGGTTCAAATAATGTTCATTAGCTGGGAAGATTCTTTAAATAAATGTGTGTTTAAACAATGAAGAAAAGTACCTCAAAATTATGCTGCACCATATTTATTTTTAAGTCATTATGTTTGTAAGATTGTATCTGTGATGTAAAGACACATAATTTAATATCCCTTGATCATTTTGTCATGCCAGGTAAAGAGGTTTTAAATGTGAAAGAAATATTAAAGTATCACCAAGCATTTTCTCTGTAAGCATGCTTGTTTGATTATAGTAATAATGATGTTTGCTTTCTGTCATAATTTCTGCTTAGCTAAATCTCTGATTGAAAAAACAAACACAAATTAGTGCTATTGGTCAGAAATAAACCAAGCAAGAAGTTTAAATACATTAAATCTAATCTCCATCATGCCTGTGATCAACAGAGAGGCCTATGTGTGCGAACATACTTTTTTCACCAGTTCCTACAGAATTTCTTCACTTCTGGGGAATACTCTGGATCCAGTTCCCCTTTCAGAGTCTTCTGAAACCACCAGCCTCTCTAAAGGCTTTCTCTGACACTGGTTGCTCTGACACACATCTTTCAATCTGCAGGGGCAAATATTGTTGTTGAGATTTGTAGTGGCATTAAATGTAGATACACTTAAACTGGTGTGAAGGGTGAAAGAAGGGGAATTTCTGAATGTGGAAGCAAGAAAAATGAGAGAAAGGTTTTTAGAGTGGCAGGTATAGGTGCCATTAGGTTATCCACAGAATACCAGTGTCACAATTCTCAGGGCAACCTGTCTGAGAAAGCAGAGAAGAAACTAAGAAAAGAGAGCCTGCTCCCAGAGCAGAACAGCCTCAAGCCATTAAGAAGTAATGACAAAAAAGAAAAAAAAAAACCCCAGAGTTGGAGACTTGATGTACATCAGGAGACTAAAAGAAATTCATTGAAATTAAAGAGGACAGACATACAAATTTTCTTAACCATTATTAGATCAAAACAAGCACAGTCTCCTGTCTAAGAAAAAACAAGTTGTAATGAAGGCTTGATAAAAGCTGTCTTGCCTTCCTATGTCATTGTATTAAATTCTGGCCAAGCCACTGGGTACACACAACTTGTGCCTGTATGCTGAGCAGTCTGCTTGGATGTAAGCATCTCAGGGCATGTGAGGGCTTGGCAGTATAAGCAACACTGCTTTCCTTTTAATATAGAATGTTTTTCTCCTGCAACTGAATGCAGTGAATGCTGCTGTATGGTTGCAAAAATTTTGCAGCATGTTTTCCTTCACTGTAGAAGCGATTTTTATCTCTTTTAATGGTTGCCAATATCACTGCTTGAAACAGAAAGTCAGTAGTGAAAAACAGTAGGACTGGCTGGTGTGACACTCAAGACAACCATCTTCACCACATAGGATGGGTTCCAAAAGACACCTGTGCAAGGCACTGGTCATTTGGAGGAGAAGGTGAATTACTGGAAATGCATTTAATGGGGTTAGCCAAGGAATTAACACTTGCATATGTTATCCAGGTAGGAAAAGTATTGTAGATAAAAAGAAGCCATATAATGAATGATAAAATCTGAGTGTTTTCAGGGAGAATGAGGGTTATAGATTTCAGAAAAAAAGTTTTTAAAATACTCATATTCCAGCATTCATTTAACTAAAGGAGTACAACATATATATATATGTGTGTGTGTGTGTGTATCTTTACCTTAAGCTGATTATGGAAGATTTCATCCCTGAGTAAAACCCGTCTGTGAAGCCTAGAACACGCTTTCATTGTGAGTTTTGGAACAAAACCCTGACTAATACAGCAAATAATGTTTTCTTTATAAGAAAGTTTGATTAATAGAACCGTAACTCTGTTGTAGGAGAAAGAAAAAGGTATTTGGTCCTTGTATGAAAATAGTTAATTTTCCTGACACCATATCTATAAGGACCCATTGCTCACAAAGAAAGTATCAATTCCTATTCTGGTTCATCAGCTTGGGAGACCACAGAGGGAATTTTCTCAACACTCGTCATTAAAAGATGAGATATTAAATGGGGCCTTAAAAAGGGAAATATTTTTGTGAACAACATTTATATCCTTCCATCACATATTTACAATAGACCTTCTAAATCATCTTGGAAGTCAATGATTAGTGAAATTACCTAAGACCTTATCTTCAATTTATTTCTGTTTCATAAATTTACTGGAAAGACACGCAAACTCTTACAACGAGCCTTTCATATGACAAAGGTCTCAGGGCTGTGGGTATTTTTAAAACCCATGTAGGTTTTCAAAAATATTTAAACTTACTAGATCTTGTACAGCACAGATTCTCTCTTGTAAAAGCATTTAAGTATGCTCAGGTTAAAAAATATTCTTCCATTTCAAGAAAAATGCACAAATTTATTCTTAAACATTTAAAGTAATATGCATTTGAAATTTAGGGTATATTGAAGTGTTTTTTGGGTTTGACATGCGTTGTATTCAAGTCAGGTACTACATGTGTTGCAGTGATGACAAGAAGAGTGAAGATATGTTAGAAATGTATTAAACAATAGTCCTCTGAGCACCGGGACTAACAGCCTGATTGCAGTTTCAATGATTGCAATGTGCTTCAGTGTTACACTGGGAATAAGCAGCAATGCCAAATCATTGTCTCCCTTGTTATTTGTGCTCTGGTTACTGCATGTATCTCATGGTTCAGTTTTCCTCCCAAAGTATGCTCCCAGAAAAACAACTGACAAGTAAATTGAATTTCTTCATTGTAAGCAATGTGGTCATTGCTACCCTACGAGTGGGATTTTCCCTTGTCTCTCAGATACTTCTCTGTACATGGATAGGGGATATAAAGAGCACCCCATAAATCATTTCTGCATAAGCAAGGGCAAGCAAATGGTAATTCATGCTGAATAGAACTGCTGTATCCCCTGTGCATGTATAAAAACCTGCTGTGGGCATACAGGCAAACAACATCACTGCCCAGTAAATTTAGAGGAGTTTTTAAGATCTACACTGAACAGAGTACAGTTAGAGTTACTAAAATCTAGTCTTTTATGTCAAGAAAACTTACTCATAAAAGAGTGATATTCTAGTTGAGGATTTTATTCCTAGTAGGGAGAGAATGTATGACTATACTATCACTAGAATGAGTTATATACTCAAAGCCTTTTAAGATACTGAAACTTTGACTCATAGTAACTGTTTTCCTGAATGCAGATGAAAATAATCATGAACTTTTGTGCTTTCTTTACCCCATGGTTAAAGCAAAAAATTCTTTTTCACCTTGCCAGCAAAAATTTTCTTAGAACATATACATGATTGGGATCTTCAGGTTTATTTTGCTATGACACACTCTAGAATTACTGGTGTGCTCATGGTTTATACCTCTGCTAAAAAAATCATTATAAAGACATAAACAAAGAAATAGTGGTGAATAGAGATGAATGGGTATAAATTTTGATTAAGAATGGATATTAGTGATTTTTAAATAAACTTATCAATTTTAAGTATGTGTTTAAATTTCATTCATGAGATCCTGGGGTGCATTAGGAAGAACATTGCCAGCAGGTTGAGGTAGGTGATCCTGCCCCTCTACTCAGTCCTGGTGAGGCCACATCTGGAGTGCTGTGTCCAGTTCTGAGCTCCTCAGCACAAGAGAGACAGGGAGCAGGTCCAAGAGAGGACAGCAAGGTGATTAAGGGACTGGAATATCTCTATTATGAGGAAAGGCTGAGGGAACCTGGCCTGTCCAGCCTTGAGAACAGACAACTGAGAGAGGACCTCATAAATGTCTGTCAGTATCTGAAGGGAGGGTGCCAAGAGGGTGGATCCAGGCTCTGCTCCGTGCTGCTGAGCAATAAGACAAGAGGTAACAGTGAGAAATTGATGCACAGGAAGTTCTACCTGAATTTTTCTCTGTCTGTCTGCTCTAAATACTCCTTACTGTGCTCTCTACAGCAATTTTAGAGCAGCACTTCACAGTCTAGAAGGCTAGATTTCCTCAGGCATAGAAGACACTATCCTTGAGCAGCAAATTAGGGAAGCAGTATAATGAATCTCTACTCCTATGCAGTGGATGATAAAATAGGAAGTAGTTATGAGGATTTAATTCCCTTTTATATGTAAAAGAGCGTTGAACTCTTCAGCAGGGGGCCCCAGAGCTGTGCAATTTTCAATACTGATGGTAAATTAATAGGAAAAAAAAAATCTGTGGGCCCTAAATCTGTTCCCTGTGCTTTATTCCCCAAGAGATTGCAGTGATGACTGGGACACTAGGCAGCTTTACACTCAGAATGAGTGGCAGAAAAGCTTCTAGAGCTTGGTTTGTAGGATTGTGAATTTTATTCTGGGGAGTGGGAAAAGGAAAGAGGACGGGTATGGACTATATAGGATGATATAATGAGATGGAATATGATTTCTTAGTTCCTTTTTTTTTTGAGTTTGGGGTAAATATAGGATACATGAACTACCAGATTAGCCTGAGGTGTTTAGTTAACTCCATTTCCTTGGATTTTTACTTCAGCTGTGACTTACTCATCAATGGCTTTCCCTTCAAAGAAGTGCCTCCTGGACCTTCAGGGTGTGAAAAGCATCTGTGTGAGATCATTGGAGGCAGGAACATTTGTACACCAAGATCTCTAACCATTCAGGCCTGCACAGGGTCTGAAAGGATTTCTTTGCACAAAGATGACAGAAAAAATACACCCTTCAGAACAGCTGAAGTTATTGAGGTATGTGTCTATGTCCTCCTTAATTCAGAGAGCTTTTCTAAAACACCAGGATATGGAATGTTCATCACTTTCTTCGTCTATCAGGACATGGTTGCCCAAAATGGCTACAAAGTGGGTTTTGGTACCCATCATTGTTACTGTGATGGTCACCAGGTGATGATTTTATTGTGTTTCCCAGAGACAGCTGTCACACTTTGCTGTTGTCTGGTGCTAAATTGCATTGTACATCAGTCAACTGGAAATCACCCCTAAGTGTTCAGTGTTCAGTTTCGCTGGGATGCCTATAAACACTAGAAGGGTATCTGATTTGTTATTCCTAATATTTCCTTGAATCTCCAGTGTCCCACAATTTGCTCTTTCCATTTTTATTTTGTTTCAACAGGACCTCAGAGGTTTTGATTTTAAGCTGTCAGCTTTGCATCACATATGATACCTTTCTATTTACATAATTTTATCCTGCCTGCTAGAGAACACACACTTCTTGACTGAAAAACACATAAGTGAATTGCTAAGGCTTCTGGCTTCTATTAGAATACACATAAATATTTCTTTGCATTATTTCATCAAACAGGAATTTGAATCTCTCTCAGGTGTTTCACCTACTGCTTTATTTCACATCATGCCATGGGAGACCCTGGTCTCTGATGTTTTTCATAGCAGACAATTACTTTGTGTATTTCCATATCTTTATGTAATATTTACTCCTCATATATAAAGATATATCCAAATATTATTGCTCTCTTTAAATGCAGTTGGTTTTCTGAATTATTCATTCTAAAAGTTACACCCTAGCTAGAAATGTTTTTGTTGAAGGAATTTACTCATTGCTTTCTTTCAGCACTCCCTGATTTATTTAACAAATGGCAGGGTGATATTACACTGTAGACAACTTGATACTCTTGGTGCAATTCCAAATCTGTTGCAGATTTGTGCATAGATTATGCTGAGCTGAACTATTTTTTCCCTTAAATTCTTAACCTTTTTTTGCTTAAGGCTGTTTGTTTTTTTTTTTTCTGGGTTTTTTTTTAACATGCTGTTTCATAGTTTTATTACTAGAAGCTGATTACTTTAAGAAAAACAATAATCTAGTTGATGTATCAAAGGAGTACATTAAATACGTAAAAATAGTCATTTGAAATAAGTCTTTTATTGACAGCACCACATGAACTTTGACTTCCTTGTCCTTTATCTCCTCTGTTAATCTACTTAGTCTTGACCCTTCAGGCTTTGGTGGTTTTTTTTTTTTCCTGTGGCTGAAGAAATTTTTCCATAATTTTGAATGTGTTTGAAAATTCTCTCTCTTCCCTGTTTGAAACATTTCTCATCTCTTAATTCAAATTCTTTTTGAAGGCATGTCTTTCTCCTGAGGGTCAGAAATGTTCAATCATTGTATATAGGTCATGGCCACTGTGTAAAATAAGAAAAGTAAAACAGAGTAAGGAGAGATTAATTGATAGGGTCTGGACAAGCCTCAGGGTTAGTCTCTTGAAAATGCCATTTCCTACGTTAAAGTTTATTTTATTATAAAGAATCTGTGCAATAAATAGGAAGCATTGCAGAACAAGTGAATGTGGATGCCTGAACTGATTTTGGAAAGTGTTTTTACTTGTTTACTTCATAATAAAGGAATGATAAGTGACTGGAAGAATTTAACTTTGCTTTTCCAGTGCAGGGAATGAGGCAATGAAACTTGTTTGACATACAATTTAATTCTGATCATGAATTCTGGTTTAAAGTTGATGTGTTGGTGCACTGTCCTTATTTGCATGAATGTTTGTAGAACATGGAAAGAACTCTGTTCTGCATAAGTCCTGGTTACTTAAGCACTTTGAGTCAAATATTTTGTTTAGTTGCCTCACCATCAACTAAAGAGCTTGATTTTAAGTGTTGAAGTCAAAAAACCTGGCTCTAAATTGTGTCTGAATTATGAATAGGGAGGGAGTAATGTTAGGAAAATCTGATACTAATTTCAATTGTCCTTGCCCCTAAAACTAAGGAGACAAAAGTACTTTGAAAATTCATTTGGCCTATTTCCCTCCCTGAGGTACATTTTTTTATACAAGCATTATCTCTGACAACGGTATCTGTTTTGAAAGACCTTCCAATTTTAAAAAATCCTCAAGATAAGGTCAGCAAATTTTTCAATCAATATTCCAATATTTTTAAATAAAGTGTTAACCTTTAGCATTTGGAATTCTTATCTAGTTGGAAACCTTACAAGGGTTATGGGATTTTTGTTTCATAGCAAGTAATTTTGAAAAATTTGGTTGAGTGTTAACCCACAAATGGATCCAGCTTAACCTCTGTCAAAGCCATTTTGTATTTTTTCCTTGTGGTTTTATAGGGCAGGACACCTGAAACATTAGTTTTTATCGTATATTTGGCTCTATTGTTAAATCAAGTATTTTCGAATTTGAGCTGAACTGAATTACATCTTCCTTTCAAAGGATATCAGAAAAAGAAGAAAGTAAATGCAACTTTGGAGCCTTTCATTGCACATCACTGCAGAACCAAAGTGCAGACATATCCCATGATCTTGATTCAATCCCATATATGTCTCTGATAATGTGATGGATTTTCCTTAAGTAGTCATGTTTATGGTGTAGGCATTATAATTAGATCTTTCAAAAGTTGCTCTCAGGAGGGGAAATATATTCCACAGTGCTTTGAGAGGTTTCAGCTGTCATAGAAAGGACTTTGGCTGATAATCAAGCAAGAAGAAAATAGTTTTATTGGTCTTTCCTTCAGGTATCATCTGCTCTGACAACTACTCTCACCAGTCTGCTCTGTTACCTCTGGATCTTGGGTTTTATCAGCTAGAAGGTGTGAGGTATATCAAAATTCTCTGGTTTCACTCAGTGAAGTTGTGAAGAGATGTAGAAAGAGAGGAGTTACTATTTTGGCTGGAAAATAGAATGTGCACTTGAAGAAACTTGTATTTAAAGCAATTCCCTGGAAATGTTCAAGGCCAGATTGGATTGGGATTTCAGCAACTTGTTTTGCCCTAAAAAAACCCAAACAAAAAATCCCCAAAAGAATCAGAAAATATTTGAATCAAATAGATAATATCCACTGGGCATTGGATTGGTTAATGCCATATTGAGACAATATAAGTAAGGAGCTGCATTGTTTTAAATCTGGAAGAGAAACTTCTTGCACATTTTAATAGTATTTCCCCTGAGAGAGATGTTGATACGCCTTAAAATATGTAGTTCAATAAAATATAGAAATATATAATGAAGATAATAATTTTTTTAGGAGTTTATGTGAGTTAGCAAGAGAAACTTCTTTTATTTTAAAAGAAATGTGCACGTGTTTGAAAGTACCAAAAATAAAACATAAATCATTATATATCTTTAACTTCAATATTAGCCCGCCCTTAAATGAGATTCTTAAATAAATTTGATTTTTTTGTTCTTGTTGTAGTGCAATAAAGGATCTGATATGGCAATGAACTGACAGTGTTGGAATGTTTCCATCCCATTTTTGAAAATCAGATAAAACAGTATTTCTGATTATCAATTTAAAATTTCAGAAAATCTCTTGATTATATACAAGTTTTTTACACTGTGGAAATTTACCATCACTGACCTCTTACCTCTAGGACTTTCAGTAATTTTGGAAATGAACTCTTCATTAACTTTTCTTTTATTTCAGTCTTCCTTTGTAAACATTCTTTACATCAGTATTCAAATTTCATAATTGTTACCCTTTGAAAATGTGCTTCTCAAAAGTTTCAAATCATCCTTATCCCACCATTTATGGCCAGAAAGACGTGTCACAAAGTATCCTTCTTGTATAAAATCATACTTGTTTGGAAAAACATTTATAATTATATTAGAATGAGCTAAATTTAGAATTACTGTACTAAATAAGTTCAAAATTTTTCATATAAATTCACTTCTGTATTTTTATGCCTCCCTGACGTTTTCATCTATGTGTGTACTGTTTTTCAAGTAATATCATTAATCACATGTTTAAAAATATTATATTGGTTGCATTTGTTCTCCTTTTTATACCAAAGTTCATATTAACAAATCATAACAGATTTAACATTTACAGCACTGTAACTGGTAGTATCATTATAGGTTATCTCTCTTTTTGCTAACAGCTGATATTTCTCATTCTTGATGGTTGTTTTTTTTTATTAACATCCTTTCACATACATTATAGCTTCCTTTACTGCTCCCTGTTCCTAGCATTCAGCTATCTAATTAATTTGGTAATGTAAGAGTTGACAGGTGGTTTTAATTTTCTGCACCACTGAGAGGGAGACATGAGATTGCAGTCATGGAATACAAATATCACTGTGATATTTATTTTAATATGATTGTTTTGGTTTGTTTTCGTGAGAATGTGTAAGGCTATTTTACTGGCTTAGAACAAATAGGGATGAGGGATTTAGGCTGTTCATAGTGTCATGTTGCCTGATCAGTAGGATAAGATTATGTTTAACAGAAAATAATTCTCTTGTGCACTTTTTCTGTCTTACAATTTTTGATGGAAAAATATTTTTAATGGGCAAATATCATGCTATAATACTTTTTGATACAATAGCAAGTGTTTTGTAAGTTGGAGACCTTCTTTTAGTAGTTGTTTCTCTGAAAAGGGGCCTTAAGGACTTTAAAAATGATACCTAAATAGTAAAAGTTACAGAAATGCAAACAACTGGTTAAAAGAAATGTTATTCTCTTTCCCATCCCTGAGAGTGTCATAATTTTTGCCTAAATGTCCTTGAATATCTTACAGCACTGGAATGAATAACTGGATAGTTCTTCTTCTTTGCTCTCACTGCTGCAATACTGTATTGTCTTGCAATTCTGGATGAATGGCAACTAAAATGTGCATGAGAGGCAAGAAGTATTTCCTGCTCACTTAGAGAAAATTGAGATATGGCATAGATCAAGTGACATCCTTACAAAATATGAATGCTAGGGGTAATAGAGGCAGTTTTAGTTGAAAGGCCCCTAAAATCAGATTTCTCGATTTCTGATGTATTTCACTATTCACTCTTTCTTTACACACTATTTCCCTACTCCTAATGCAGGCACAATAGATTTTTTCCATTTTATATTACTTACAGAAACCTAGATTTAAAATGACTTGATAAGTGAATGCTTCTGAAGCAGTCTTATCTGCGTTCCAGTCTTCTGTAAAGCTCATGTGTGGTAAGCTATGTAGCTTCTGAATAAAATAAAAAGACTTAGAAGAGATAAACTACTTGTACAAAGCAGCAGAGTGTTAAAAAGTAAAAGAATGACAGAAACGTTCATACAAGGTTTGAATTTATCAGTCTTATCCCTTGGTTTGTGACCTGGTTGCTTACCCACTGCATATTGTCATTTTAGTACCCCAGCCTCAGACAACCTTGGGAACTCTTGGCCAGTCCTACACTTGCAAGAGAGGGAGGCAACAGTCTTGGAGCAAATTATTTCTTCTGAATATTTAAGGACTCTTCTGAATATTTAAGGAGGAGTGGAACATTGCCTCAGACTGCCACAAGATAATGCAGTGGAAGTTCATTCTCAACATTTCAGTCTTCTGTTGAGAGGAGTAGGTTGCGAATATAAAAGATTGTTTAGAGAATGTAAAATCAGCTTTTTCTGAGGGGTTCCTTAAGTGAAGTTCCATATCTTTTAGATGACTCTTAGTGGAAAGATGATCATGCAATGGTGATCTCCTGAAGTCAATGGATTGTTGCACTGGCATCAAGACACCACTCTTCAAGAAGGGCTGCAACATCTGAACACAGAAATTATGCTTAAAATTATCACAGAACCCTTTAAAATTATCAACTCATCTAGGTTGGAAAACACCTGTAAGATCATTGAGCACCACCATTAACCTAGCACTGCCAAGCTCACCACTGTGGGAACTGTGTCCCTCAGTGCCTCAGGTCTTTTAAATACATCAAGGGAATATGGTTTAGAAACTTTACTGGGTAAGGCCTCCCAATGCCAGACTACCTTTTCCATGAAGAAATTTTTCCCAGTAGCCAATCTAAACCTGTCCTGGCTGTTTCCTCTTGTTCTGTTGCTCTTTTATATTTCTTGGAAAAGAGACTGACCCCTGTCTTACTACTACACTCGTTCAATTTGTTGTAGACTGCGACAAGGTTCCCCCTCAGACTCCTTTTCTCCAAACTAAAGAGCCCCAGTTCCCTCAATCAGTCAGACATTTTCTGTAGAATCTTCACCAGCTTTGTTGCTCTTTGGACACACTCCAGCACCTCAATGTCTTTCTTGTATGTTGATGACCAAAACTTAATACAGGATTTGAGGTATGGCCTCACCATGATATCTGTGATAGTCTGGTTGAAAAGACAGAGAGAGCCTTTTTTCCTCTCTCCTGTATTCATAACTATTGATGTAAATACTGCTCCTGCACTTCCATTCTTATCTGATGGCACGCATGACCATATGGACCTAAGCTGTTTTCCCAAATAAAAAGCTCCATGCTGCTTCCCTGTGTGTGGGCTTTGGTTATGGGATACTTCACCAGTGCAATGCTTGTGAGCAGCGCAGTGAGGGTATCACCTAAGGATTGATTATCTTTAAAAATCACATTCTATTTTGAGTGTCTAAAAATGAACTGATGTTTGGGCAGTCAGATTTGAAAACTGGATGCATGCTGTGTAAATGGACAATCTTCCCTGTGTGAGATGTAAAAAAAGCAAAGACAGCATAAAAGAATGGATTGCAATAGATATTTAGTGAAACCTGATGACATTCCATCCATAGGTGTTCAGGAGTTTGTCACAGACTAAAGGAAAAACCCAAAAAACCCAAAAAAACTTTGTCAGAGGTGTCACCGCTACATAACGCCATGATCAACTTTTCACTGAGCTCAAGCAGGACAGCAGTGCTACTTCATTACTTATCACTTTACCCTGTATTTGAATTCCAGCAACACGCACAAAATGGTAGAGGGACTCAGGAACTCATCTGCAAGATTAGAGAAAGGTTTCTTCTTCCATGGTAAAATTATTTTTAAAATCAGCAAGGTTCTGTTTGTCATGCTACCTGTTGCCTTAGGTATTTTGCTTAAATATTAATCTATTAAATATTAGTCCAGAGTAAAATTGCAAACTGAATCACACATTTGATCAGTGACTCTGCATATGCTGCCACTTAATCATGTTCAAAAGCATGTTCAGCTTTTCACAGTTCAACCATCAGCTTTGTGTCCATTCTCACCTCCTTTCTTTCCCCTACGTTTTCTAAAGTGGTTTTGCGAAATTTTGTGATGACAGCTTTCCTTTTTAAAGGTCTGCCTGGCCTTGATGTATAATTCTAGGTATTTTGACTTTCTGTCATGCAAGCTTGGACAGAATTCCAGCCACTCTTTATCAGTGGCATAACTCTGTAGTGTCAGATCTGAATTAATCCCTTTAATTAAATATTCTTTAGAGGCAGGTAAATGGCTGTCCTTGTAAACTGAAGGCTGTGTGTCCTTCTAACCTCAAGAATCCCAGAATAACTCTATTCCTTGAAAGAGAGAGAGAAGTGTTTTTCCAGAGAAGAGATGGCCAAGAGTGACTGACTGCAAGTAGAAGAGAAAGGGCTTCAGGGATTTCAAGAGGCTAAGGGAATCCTTAATAGTTTAGAAATAAAAAGTTAAGGAAAATCATTATTCCTTGGAGCTCTTCCTTTCTGAGCTACAGTGAGCAGCAGATAGAAAGAATATTGAGGGACATGCAAAATTAGGCAGGTGCCTGTTGAAAGGGTTGCATGTACAGACCAGAGTAGGCATTTCTCTCTTGGCACAGGGCTGGACAGAAATAACAGTTGCCTCTCTCCTGTTGAGAGGCAGCAGTGAAAATGCATGGAAAATGATGCCAGTAAAGAGCTTTAATTTTGTCTAATGTACACCTGTCAAAAGAATGCAATGCAGTTATTTGTTTGGGCCATCTGCTTTTGGGCAAGTAAAAATAGTTCATTAGAAACCATCATTAGATAATTGTTTGCAAATGCCATCTCAAGTAAGATTCTGGCTCCTCTAAGTTTGCTAAAAGCAAACATTCTTAGGGAAAAATGTCAGATATCTTCCCAGAGTAGAAATCTAGTGATTTTTTTGTCTTCACAACATCTAAATTGCCATAGTCTGTTAATATTAATTTTAAAAAATGGTATCAACTATAACTTGACCATTCTGCCAATTACTAGTTTTGGCTAGCAAACAAAATGTGAATAATCAATACAATTTCTTGGCATAAACATACAGTGGCTTTTCTGTGGTACAAACCTTATTAGTAGACTGGCAGGAGATCCCTTTGCAATACGGAGTAACCTTAAGTGAAAAAATAAGTCCAACAGCGCAGAGTCAGTAGAGGGCATGGGCATTAAAGAATAAGGAAAAAATTACAATGGCTCCTTTTCAGAAATGAAAATGTTTGATATGTTAACATAAGTTAGGTATAACTGTAAAAAAAATGCAGTTATTGTAGTCTAACTTTTGAAAAAGATGAGCAATAGTTTCTGGTATTAATGTGACACAATTGATGTGCTTTTTCCTTGGAAAAAGTTCCTTTACTTCCATCTACAGAGCAATGGCACAGAACCTCTGTAGGGCTCTACTTTTCTATTCCAAAGTGAAAAGAGAACAAGCAAGAGCAGAGGATTGCTAACATACCACCATTCCCTGTCTTCCCCACAAATGACCAGGAGGTATAGACACATGGTGTACGGGAACATGATATGTGAGAAGCTTTCTTTTGGAGACATGAGTTCCTCCGTTGCAGTTTGCTGAGCATGTGTTCTCCATAGCTATTAACACCTTCTCCACCATCTCTAAAGGTTAGGAAAGAGAAGATAAGATGAGAACTAAGTAACAAAAGCCTATCTAAGCTCTGTGTTATTGCTGCTTTTTAAAATGGCGTATACGTAATGTGGCTGACATGGCTGGTGGTCAAAATTTTAATGGGAGCAGTAAGGAGTCCAAGGAGTCCTGGAGTGAATGAGCAAAGAGTATGGAAGGGGACACCCCTGTCACTGTTTAGCGTTATAGTAGAGCTTCTTGAACTGCTTCTTGTGTTTAGGTATGAAAGTTTTACATTTTCTTCATGTTTTGTTCCAAGGAATTTACTGCTTTTCATGCCCAGTTTGCTTGCTTGAAATTTTCTTTCAGTCAATCTGCATCAATTCAGTCATAAACGTCTCGGATATAATGAAAGCTTTTTTACATTGTATTGTCTCATGTTGTAAGAAGCACAGAGGTAATTAGGTTCCACCCTTTCCTTCTTTTTGTCCTGTGTCCTCCCAAGACTTCCCAATGCAGCAGGAGTGGATCTCTCATGATTCCAGCTCTATGGTTCAATCAATAAAAAATGGTCCACTAAAGGTATACTCGCAGTTTGAATCAGCTCTACCTCTACAATGAGACCCTGTTATCTCAGGGGCAAAGAGGCAAATGCCGTTTTCTCTAAACAGACACATTCATCTTGCAGCTTTCTAATTGGGATGATCTACTTGGTGATGTTGGGTGTTGTCTGCCTTTGCTGTATCAATGTTGTCCCCTCTGAAATTTTTAAAATGCCAGCATCCAGTTATATTGAGAAAGACTAGCATTCTCTCCCTAGCATGACTAAAGGATACATAAAGTATTTTTCTCCAATGGTTTTATAAATGTCACTCAGGAGATCTACAAATTCAGATCTGACACTCCTGAGTGGATTATGCAATAAGTTTCAGCATATGCATCCTTCTCAGAATAGTGTAGCAGGTACAGTTAGTCTTGTAAGTACAAGGTGCTTGTTGTGGGTTCTTATTTCACTGTTTCCTTTCCTCATAACCTGGAAGAAATCTGAAAGTAAATTAAATGTCTCTTTTACTCTGGTGATGTATGAGAAATTAGCTCACGGGACTCTTTCTCAAGGAACGGCTTAGTACTTCTGGAAAACAAAAAAGTCATAATGTAGAGAGATCAAATATAAGACAGAATAGCTGCAGTTCCAAAGCATATTTGAGAAGATGTGAGGAACTCAGACCATAGTAGTATGTGTTCAAGGATCACTGTTTGGTATTCTAATGTATGAGATATGACTGAGCCAGGCAATCTCCTTCTCATTGGTTCCTTCCTACTTGCTTTTTTACCTATCACCTCTGACTCTCACTACCTATCCTGTGGTTAAGGTAAACCAGCAGCTTTGCTTTGTAGTGCTACATATACGAAAGCTAAAAACAGTGTGAAAGATAAGGTTCTGATTATCAATTTTACACTGAGAAGTAACCAACACTGGGAAAAAAAGATAAGGAGGTGTCCTGGTTTAAGGCAAATTTGTGAGGAAACCTCCCAGTTGGGGGTCCCTCTGGGAAGCAAACCGAAACCCTATTGGTTCGGGAAAAAAATCTCCTTAGAGGTAAGTGGGAAAAAACTGTTTATTTAACAAAATACTTAGAAACATAGAAATGAATGATATGAAACAATAAAACCTGTCAAAATTGAGAAAGTCCTTGCTCTGGGAGCTCGGCTTGCTCAGCCTGTTATCAGTCCCTCTGGTGCTGGAAAATGCCGGCCTGAGCCCAGGGGCCCACCGGTGTGGACTCCCGGTGCTCTGACTCTTGTGGGTCTTTCAGTCCAAGAGCAGGTTTAAACAGTCCCAAGAAAAAGGAAATGAAAACAACAGTCCAGGGAACTTCTCTGCCCTAGCTAGCTAAAACTAACTAAAAGCAAAGCAGATCTCTGATCCGCCGCCTGTCCATGCCTCAGACGAACAGTCCAGGAGCTGGAATGTGGAGGAGGAGCTGCTTTTCGGAAAACAAACTCCACACTTCTCTTTTCTCGCCCTTCCCTCTTGGAACCAGCCCTTAAAGCTACAGACCACAATATCTAACATAGACAGAACAGATGATTTGGGGATACAAGCATCATAAAGTCACCCTAGGACAGGAGGACTGCAAAAGAGGACAAAGAAATGGCAGAGAACTCACATGTTAAAATTTCCAGGTTGTCTTGTATTATTTAATGCATATTTTCTGCTTGCACAAAGATATAAGAGAGTGCAGGAATTTAAGGTGCAAAAGGTGCATATATTTAATGACTATATAAATGCTATTGCATTAAGAATCTGATTAATTATCCCTAATTATAAATATATATTTCTGACATTTTTTACTTAATAAGTATATAAATATTACTTTTATTTTAAGACAATATTGACATTATAACCCTCTACAAACTTAAGTTGTAGAATTGATACATATTATAGAATCATGATTTTCACTAAACTCCTAATTTATTTCATCTTTTAATTACATAGTAGTTAATTAAGCATTCTTGAAAATGCCCTCATAAGTCTACACATAAGGAAAAGAGTATTCTATAAATTTATAAATAGTAGTAGATGATCCCTTCCATTTAGTTCTAAATAAATGCATAATTTGAAATATGTCTTTGTTTCATGGATATTTCCAAACTGGATGACATCCAATTCAAGAGACCTGAATTACAAATAAACAAACAATAAAACTATAAAAGAGCAGTCTAATTGGATTATAAATTTGTTTATAGGCTGGTTGGTCTTTCCTTTCCGTGTCCCCAACCATAAATTGGAAGGTGTTTTTTAAAAAAATCCAGACATTTATTTTCATAGTGACGTATATATTAAAATAATCAACAAAGCTAAAATGATGCAGTTCAATTTCATCCACTTCTTCCTATAGATGTTAATAGACACATTATTTTAATGGCTCACCTAATCAAAATAATGTGGATTTCTGACTTTGCCTGGTGACAATCCATTCACATCTGTTGAAAGACAATTATGCTAAGGATTTCAGAGCAACAACAACTTTAATTTAAATTGTGTATATGTGGCTTAAGAACATAAAGTAAAATTGCACTGCAATATAGTGAAAGCTGTAAAATATAACAATCTTATTAAAGCAGCCTCCTATCTTCAAGTAAACATCCCCAAACTGATACAAGAGTGCTCCTTTACCTTCATTAAAAAATGTACCTCCATTTTTACATTTACAGTAGGAAGGTTTGGGGAGCTGTTTGTGCTCTCTCTGCCTTTCTTTTGGTGCATGTACTCAAAAAGGCTGAAATTTTGATTCAGGAAATACTTTCTGCTGTCTGGATTTCTGTGAGAATGTCATAAATTGAGGTTTTTCTGTTGAATTGAGAAAGTCATGGCTGGTGGTTTTTATCAATAGATCTGAGAGTGTTTTTATAAAGGGTTGTTTTTCCCAAAGTGATACACAGAGAAGAGGAGGTTACCAGGGAGGCCAGAGGCTGAAACAAAATTGTATTGAGGGTCCTGGTTCTTAACAGTGCTTTTTCTTCAGTCAAAAACTTAGAAACAGATAACATCTTGCACTTGGGTTTTTGCTTGCCCTCCACCAGCATTGACTGACCAGAGTCTTTATAAACACCCAGTGTTGTGGAGTTGGCTCTATCGCCACCTGAATGGCAGGTATTTTATGCTGTATGTGTGGTGAGGCAGCTCTGTGAGAATAGGAAGAAAAGAGGTTGGAGCAGGAATATTAGCTTCTCCTAGATGAGTGCATGTTAATGCAACAGACCAGATACCATATTCTGACTTTGGGTCTGAAACAGCAGCAGTCAGGAGCAGCAACAGAAATGAAACCCAGCTTTGCTGTCACTAACCAGATTTTTTGGCTTGTGGAATACCTCCAAGATACAGTCCTCAGTGGGTAATTTCAGATAGATTTAGACTGAGCAGTTAGCAAACAAAACTACCTTTCCTGCTTCCTTAATTCCCTAGCTGACCCTAACCTCCTTCACTAAGCTGCAGCTCTCCCATGGGAACAAAGGCAGAGGATGAAGGACTGCCCTGGTCAGGCCTCCTGCCTCAGAGGGATGTGGTGCTGCTGGAAGGATGGCCCACAGCAGGAGCTTGGAAGCATGCCAAAACCTTGGAGTGCCTTGGGTCTTATTTCATAATTAGCCTTTGCAGGAGGTGCCTCCCACCCGCAGGGCAGGGTGCTCCTGCTGGATGCTGTGTTGGCACACACTCCTTGTGAGTTCAGAGAGCAGCTGAAGTGGGGCAGGGAGTAAAACCTGGAGTAAAACCAGGGAGTTTCTGTCTTGTGCAAATATGTTTACAGCTTCTTGTTTCTTATTTTTAAGCGTGAATAGGCTATGTATGGCATACTTCAGCATGTGACATTCTTCTCTCCCTAAAATAGCTTGTCAAAGTGCTTTTTTGAATGCCTTAATATAGGCTTCCAGCACCATTACAAATGGCCTGACATGTCCTCCTGACCTACAAGTGTTTTTTCTAAAGAGTACAGGTCTCTTGTAGGTTTTGTATGATGATTGAAAGCAGTGTGTGAATGTCTTGAAGTCTTTTGGATGTATACATAGTCAATCAACGGGCATATATAACAGGCATACCAGAATTATTGTCTGTATTGCTAAGGGACCATTTTCTTATTTAAATATTACCTTCCTATGGCAGCAATTTTTCAATAAAGTAAAAAAATTCTGTTCAAATGTGAACCCACTGCAGTGAAGCTTGTTTTAAGAACAGAGAGCCAGGGCTCTTAAGTGAGCACCCTTCCACAAGGTACCACGTGGGTAAGAACTAAATGGGGTTGTGGGTGATTCTTCAAGTCTGTCCTGACTGAACTGAGAGACAATTTTCATTTTTACAGCAGTGGTTATGAAGTTTGGAGGATAATAAAATTCTTTGTTTGTAAGATAACATATCTAAGAAGGTCAGTCAGTTCCCTTTTATATTGTTTTTTTTTTTTTGTAAATGTGAGTACTAAAAAAATCAAGACCAAATTTGGTTGCACAGTTTACCTGTGGCTTGACTTATGCAGGTTATTTGTTTTTCTTAATTGTGCTCTGTGCTTGGTTACCTAATTTACATGTCAATAAATTTTTTGGCAGAAGCTTCTTCAGCAGCAACAGCTGACAAGTGTTGCCTTTCTCACAGTGGATTCTAAATAATGTATACACCTGATTGTGCATAAGTAGCCTTGTTACATGTAAATCAGAATTGTGACGGGAAAAACTATCATTCTCCAAACATTTGTGCAAATAGAAAAGGAGTGTCCAATCTGAAAATGAAAGATGCAGCACTTCTGCTGTGGCTGCCTGACATTGGCTGCTTGGTGTGTTTACTGCTCATTCGAGATAGCTGCTGCTTTTCATTGGCTTGAGCTTTCTTTTCTTGGTCCTGTTGTTTTTTGGTGGTTTTTTGTTTGTTTGTTTGTGGTTTTTGTGGGGCTTTTTTGTGGGGGTGTTTTTCTTTTTGTTTGGTATTTTGTTGTTTTTTGTTTTGTTTTATTTCTGTTTCTTGTTTATTTTTTGGCTTTTTCCCTGTTTCACTGACCATCTTGAATTACTTTAATTGCCTTTTTGGGTTATGCTTTTGACTGGCTTGTTTTTTGAAGCTATTTTATTACAGTTTTGAAAGTATCCTTGTAATATTTAAAGTATATGAAAGAAGTGTTGAATCTAAGAGCTAATACTGAGGTCTCTGAGCCACTACAGTGCTGTCTTTGCATTTAACCACTCATTTTGCCTTACCTAGTATCCCAGTATAAATTTTGTAATTCATTAATATTTAATTTTAAATATTTCACTTAACTTGCTCTTGATCAATACTGGTGCAATTTAGAAAAGAATGTACAGTTGTAATGTGTCAGTGTGCAAATCCTCCAAAAAAAATCTGGTCTGAGGAAAAAAATGTTGGAATTTTTTGAAGGAGTTTGGTTTGTTTATTTCCTAGCTGAGGTTCAGTAGGATTTCAGCAACAAGGACTACACTGAATTTTCTGAAATTCATACAGAAATATCCCAGGTAGATTTCTGACGCTCTGAAGTAGATGCCATTAGCATTAGCCAGAAATTCACCATGAGGGCAGCCACCACACAACACAAGTGTATACACATGCATGCAAATATTTATTATTGTCAGTTCTCCTTTCACACCAGATTGCTATCACTAATTAGGTGATTGTTCCAAGAAATTTTCAAGGCTTTGCTGCTACCCGTTTCTCTTTAGTTTTCTGATTATGACTGGAGGAAAAGCTTAGAGAAGAGTGAGACTTCTCTAGGAGCATCAGATCCCTCAAGCAAGTGTGTGCAGAGGCGGACACAGAGGAAAAACATGAGCCTGAAGCGTGATGCTGATACCTCACAGATGCAACTTGTGCTTGTCTGGGAAAGCAGCTCTTGTCCACATGTCCAGTACACAGAAAGACAAGTCAGCTTAAGTCCCCTGTGGCCTGATTAGCTTGAAACAGAAAAGCACTGTATCAGTAATCTCAGCTAGAAGGTCACAAACACTGCACTTTGGTAACTTAGTGCCCATAGGTAGTCAGAGAATCTGAGTGTTTATTCCCCAAGATAACTGTGTAAAAGCTAACTCTGTTCTTCTGCAAACTGGAGCAGTAAAGTAGTTTTCACATAGTCGAGGCTGCTATCAGGCAAGAAATTGCAGCTGCCTCAGCAAGCCATTTGGCTGTAGTACCTCAGTTTTAGTGTACTTTCTAATCTGGATACAGCACTGAGGGTGAAATCATTCACTGAGCCAGCTCCTCATGCTTTGGCCCAGTTCAAACCTACCATGTACACATAACGAGAAAATTGAACTATAAATGCATAGATTTGCTTGACAGATCTGTGTTTCAAAATATGAGAAGAATAATCCTAAACACATGCTCTCAAAAATTAATTGCCTTTTCCCCCCCAAATTATATGCCTTCAATAAGTGTAAAAAGGTTCTACTGAACTTTGAAATATCAGTGTTGTAGTATTTGTTGTTAGCTTGACATACTCTTTTTTGATTTGTTTTCCTTCAGCTTTAATTGATAGAAAAATTTGTCAGAAATAATGTTTTGTATGCTGTTCCTTTGCACTGCAATTATGGTTGCTCTGTGTTGAAGTATTAAAAATGCACTGCATCTAAAATAAATACCGACTTTTAAATGGGTACCAAACCCTAGAAAAAGGCTTCAAATTATCAGTGCACTGTCCTCTCTCTGGGAAAAATAAAGGCGGCACTTTTCAGTCTTTCCCTTTGCAATTGGTTTAGGGATTAGGATAATGAGTGTTAGCATAGCAGACCGTAAAAATGTGGTAGTTTTGACTAGAGAAACAGTATGGAGAAACAAATTAAGTAGCAAAGGGAATAATTGCTGGAGTCATTCACTGGAACTTCTTGTTGTGTTTGATTTTTCTTTTTCCAATTAATTACAATAAATTAGCAATATCTTTATTTAAATACACAATTAAAAAAAGCCAAACAAAACTAAAACCAGATAAACAAGAAAAAAACCAAAGAAATTATTAAGTTGTGGCTCTACCTGATTTATATTCAGATGAGACCAAAGACAGGATTTGGACTACAGCTGAAATATGTCTACATTTACTGTACATTTATATCTGCTGTCTTCTAGTGGGTGTAAATAATCTGCATGGAAGCTATTCAGGCTGAGCCACTTCAAACATCATGGATGAATTGGCACTCATGCTGATAGAAGTGTCATTGCTGGAAGCATATCCCTTCCCTCTGCTTTCTGCATGCACTTTATGCTGAGACCAAGAGTTTCACTGCATCTTTGAGATAAGTGAGGATCTTCCAGGAGACTCAGAGGTTGGTGCATCTCAACTTTATTTTTGTTGGGGGTTGATACATTTTACCAAGTGTACTGATAAATAACTTCTAGAAGGAAAAAGAATTTTAGCACTTCTGTGTTTTCTCTTGCAATCTGTTCTAAACAAAATCCTGTTCACAGTGCTTCCAGGGCTGTTGCTTGACCTGAGTTCAGCTGTGTGAGAAGTCATTAGATCTCTGTGCTCCTCTCTGCTGCAAGCCTTTGCTACTCAACAACTTCTCCATAGACAATTGCCCATGGTGCTCAGTCAGGAAGTACCAAGAGCAAATGAGCAGATGAGCAGCAGAAAAAAAGGAAGTAAACAAGCTTTGACTACAGAAAGTATTCAGCTGAGCCATATTTTTGTAAATAATAAGCTTTAGTATAGATTAATAATATTTCCAGGAGAATCATTACTTCTCTATAATTTAGGCATGTAAACTTATTTTACAGAAAATAACCCAAATATTTTCATAGGATCATAGAGCAGTTTGCATTGAGAGGGACCTTAAAGGTTGTCTAGTTGCAATCCCTGCCATGGGCAGGGACACATTCCACTAGACCAGGTTGCTCAGGGCCCCCTCCAATCTGTCCTTAAAAACTTTGGGGGATTTGGAATCCACAGTTTCTCTGGGCAACAAGTTTCAGTGTCTCATCATCCTTAAAGAAAAGAATTTCTTGCTAATATCTAATCCAATTCTACCCTCTTTCCATTTAAAGCCATGATGCCTTGTCCTATCACTACATGTCCTTGTAAAAACTTCCTTTCCTATTCTCTTACAGGCCCCTTCTAGGTATTGGAAAGTGCCCTAAGGTCTCCCCAGAGCCTTCTCTTCTCCAGGCTGCACAACCCAAGCTGTCTCAGCCTGTCTTCACATGACAGGTTCTCCAACCCTCTTGACTCACTCCAACAGATTCACATCTTGTGCTGGGGGCCCTGGAGCTGGGTGAGCACTCCAGGTGGCATCTCATCAGAGCAGAGAAGAGCAGAGGCTCCCTTGCCCTGCTGACCTCACTGCTTTTGATGTAGCCCAGGACACAGTCAGCTTTTTGGGCTGTGGGTGCAAATTTTTTTTTCATGTAGAGGTACTTGTCCATCCACAATCCCAAATCCTTCTCCCCAGGGTTTCTCTCCATCAATTCTCTGCCCAGCCTGTATTTGTGCTTGGGATTCCCAGACCCAGGTGCAGGACATTTTCTTGGCCTCATTTAATTTCATGAGGTTCACACAGCCTCACCTCTTGAGCCTGTCAAGGTCCCTCTGGATGGCATCCTTTCCCTCCAGCATGTCAACTGCACCACCCAGAAAAACTTAACGATGATGTAATCAGTCCTACCATCCCTGTCATAAAAAAAGAGGTTAAACAGCGACAGTCCCAATACATATCCCTGAAGAATGCTACCTGTGATTGCTCTCCATGTGGACATTGAGCTAAGTTGTTCCTATCAAGGCTATCGAGTTCAACTCTTTGAATGTGACCATCCAGCCAATTCCTTATCCAGTGAGTAGTCTGTCCATCAAATCCCTGTATCTCCAGCTTAGAGAGAAGGATGTTATGTGGGACAGTTTAAGATGTTTTGACAGAAACAGGCTGAAGAGACCAAGTGACCTGAGTTGCTCCTCATATGGCTTCCCCTCAAGGCCCTTCACCATTTCTGATGCTCTCCTTTGGACACTCTCTAATAATTTAATGTATTTCTTATATTGTAGCACCCAAAACGCTCCCCAGCACTGGAGGTGAAGCTGCTCCAGTTCAGAGCAGAGTGGGACACCCCCCTCCCTTGCCCAGCTGGCCATGCTGTGCCTGATGACTCCCAGGACATGGGTGACCCTCCTGGCTGCCAGGGCACTGCTGACTCATGTTCAACTTGCCATTGACCAGGATCAAGTCCCTTTCCATGGCGCTACTTCCCAGTGTTTCATTTCCCTGTCTATCCATACATGCAAGTTTGCCCCGTACCAGGTGCAGATCTCTCTGCAGGGCATCTCTGCCTTTGCACAAGTCCAGATAGACAGGGGTCAACAGAAAAGTGATGTTATCTTCTGTCACACTTTCATGAAGTTTCTCAGGTTCAAACACAGTAGTAATGAATAACTAGTAGACTTTTTGTGTATAAGAAAATTTTTCCAAGTATCAGTCAGAATAGCTGCTTTGCAGGAGTGGGAAAATGAAGAGAAAGCTAAACACACATGCTCTACTATGGTTATTATCTTTCTGAGAGAAATGGAATAGAAAAGATATTGACAAATAAATCCACCACATTTTTCCTGAATTACAGTAAATACAGACTGTGTCAGAGCCACATAACGGTTCTGCCCTCAGGGTATAAGAGTTTTCATATGTCTATTCTTTTCCAGTCTGTAAGTGATGGAGAATAAGAGAAACTTTGTTAGCTCTGTGCCTCCTACATCACATTATAATGGCTCCTCCAGCAAAGAAATCTCTTAAAGATGGTGAGGCACTAGTACTGGGGAATAGGAAAGTGGTGGATTTTTTCTAATATTTGACAACTCTTCTAAACAAGGGCACATTCAACTTGGACAGAGGCTAAGAGCATCCAGGAAAATGGCAAAATGCTAGTGCTGTAAAGATGGTTTTTCATTTTTTATTGTGACATTTTAGCAAACAACAGAAGAAACGAGACACTGCCAATGCAGCAGAAGTCAGGAAAGGGAAGGAAAAGTCAAGTGAGAAAAAAGGCAACATTCAAGGAGAGGTTGAGTCTGCTCCTTAGTGTCATAAACTCTCATCAAACTCCTTATCACGCTGGGTGAGGGTGTGTTTCCTGATGTTTACAGTAAGCCAGGAACCATTTTGAGGAATAGAGAGCAGGATGGTCAGTTCAGTACAGCATGGGTACAAAGAAGGTCTGTAGTCCAATCATCTTTCATTTATAAAGGCAGGTGCCACATCTTTGTTCCCTGAATTGTGTGTATTTGCTGTATGTGCAAAAATCTACTGAGTTCTGCATGGAAAAGAAAAGCAGAGAGAAAATGTCTTACTCATTTTGCCTCATTAATTATCTGCTTTTGCACATAACTTTTGGCAACTGCAGAAAATTAATCATCCTCCATATACGGTGTTTAGATTAGAAAAGCTTTTATAGGACATATTTGAAAATCAGCTTATCAAAATCAATTAAATTTTTTGAGTTCCCTTTAGCTCAGTATCACTCACTGAGAGGTTAAAGGAAGAGTAAGAGGAAAGCTAAAAAACCTAGAGGAGGTCTGCGGGAACTCAAAATAATAATGGGAAACTCTGAAAGTACAATTAGAAGTATGGTCTTTGCCTCCTTCAGATGCATCTTGCCCTTCCTACACCTTCTTCAGGCTCTCTTTGCTCCATCAGTAGAGCACCTATCAGCACTGTCCTTTGGGAGAGGCAGCTCATATGGTCTGGTTTTCTCCATGACAGCTGTGACATGCATTGACCTGAGATTGCCTTTCATGCTTATCAACCTTCTCACAGTCTAATGGGAAATCTTAATGGAAGATTATGATAAAAGGGGTATTTTTTTTTCATCCCACTGAAATTGAGTAAGAAAGCAAAGGGTAGCAAGAATGCAGTTAATACTGTAGGGTCTTTGAAATTTATGTCTAGGATGAAAATTAAGTCTTGTACATTTGTTTGGCTGATCAGTTAGCTTTAAAATCAAGTATGTGCAATATATACATTTGTAAATCAAACAAACATAAAAATTTCTAGAGAAGATTTTTTTCTTAAAAGCTGTAAAACCAATAATGATTTCAGCCTTCTTCAGATTGTGCCACTTTTATTATAATTGTGTAACTATTTTTACTTGGAAATTAATTTACACTGTTAATCATGATTTACCTCCAGTTACATCTGCAACTACCAGTGTACTTAGTAACTCACTATATATTTTAAAATAATTTATCATTTAACTTGTGACTCTGGAAAAACAGTTGCAAGGCTTTGTTCATGAGCTTTTTTGAGAGAGAAAATGTTCTGTTTGCTCAGTTAAAGCTAGAAGCATTACAGCTAGGTGTCATCTGAGTATTAGTTTGTAATTTTCAAATTGATTGTATAGTTGAGTCCAGACCTGAACTTTAACTTTTTAAATATTTAATGTCTTAGATCCCCAACTCAGTGCTACTTTTTGGCATGTGAATCAATCTTTTAGTGACCAAGGTCCTCCAGAGAGGAAAAAAACAACCCAGACTTTCAGCATGTGGAGCTTTCAGCAAAAAACCATGTGCAACACTCAAAGTATCTCCAGTCTTGGCCACAGTTTGGTTGTCTTTCTGTGTAATCAGTTTATCTCTGGGAGCCAGAACTCACAACATGGTAAAGTAAAACATTTTCAAAGCATTGTAATACGTTGAGTGTCAGTAACCTTGGTTGATTTAGAAAACTGTTCACATTCTGTAGTTCAATATCTCAAATATTCATTAGCTGTTAATTAACTCAAGCATTCTACTTTTGATAACCTACCTGCTTGATATAATAAAACTAAGAAAATACCATTAATCATTGAAATGTCCTATAAATTGATATTGTTACATATTAAACATAGCAACTACATGTGGATCAGGAGAGCTACTTCATAAATGTCTGCTATAGCCTTTGGTTACTGAAATGCTAGATTACCTATGTATTTGCATGAACTGTTGATTTCAGAGTTGTAGAAAGCTTCTTTATACTCACCATTTGTGCATCTATTTTTCTCACAACCTCAAAGAAGCACTGGCTGAAATAGGAGAATTCAGTCATGCAACATAATATTTATCTCAATGAAACAATATACAAGCTAGAAAGTCCTGGCAAATAACCAGTATATCTCCTTTTCTGCTCCTAGGTTCAGCAGAGAGCTCTCTTAATTGAAAGGGGTGAACAGGCTTGCCTGTGTGAGTGTCTCCCTCTTTGGCACTGCTATTTATTCCAGTACACTGAGTTTTGTGGAGAGGCTATGGAGGGCTTTGTTGAACTGGGTCTTGATAGATAAGATGGTCTGTGCATCAACTATTCCACTTTGATTGAAATACTCATACTTACAGGAGACACACCTTATAGAACATTGTTTGCTCAAAATTATTTATCCCTCATTGTTTTCTGTGCATGCAGACTGCAAGTACTACCAAATTTCATGAAAAAAAATCTCTCACTTGGGCTAAATGCTCTTTTAATCAACCATCCTTTGTGTTTTTGTCTTTTGGGGAAAGAAAAAAGCAAAACAAACCCCAAACAAACAAAACCAAAACTCGAATCAACTTTCAAGAATATTTTTTGAACTATTTCCATCCAAAATACTTCTTTAGGGTTGAATCCTTCTAAGATGTCAAAATATTCTAACCTCAGATGTATTTACTTTTGTCTTTGCAAAAGCCTCACACACTTTAATTTCTCTGCTTGGATGCTCTCCAGTGTTGTCTCAAAAGAAATATGGATTTTCCATGTGTGTATTAGTATTCTAACAGTCTACTGTGAAATTGTAATAAATAAAGAAAATAAATGGCAGCCTGGGTGTTGCTCACATTTGCCATATGCAGAATGGCATACAGTCCCAGCTCATACTGCCATTTTAGGATCCTACCCTGAGGGAAGTTCTGCTCCAGGGCAAAATGAAAACATTGCTGTAAATCCATGCTGAGAGCTCTGTTTACTGATTTTCCAATTCTAATAAGGAAGCAAGCTCTATTAAGTGGAAAAAGCCAGACAATTATGCTATGGAAGATTTTAGCCTGAATATTTTAGAAGGGCTTAGGGAGTTGGGTGCCTAAGCTCCCTTACCTGTCTCAGGATATTATGCACCACCATGTGTGAAGCAGAGAGCACCCTATCTGTTTGACACAACTTCAGTTTCCCTACTGAAATATGGAAATGGAACATCTGTTTCCAAGCACGGAGAAGCTATTTCCCTTCAAATACACCAGAGTAGAGGACTGATGTGTAACAACTCTAAAAAAATAACAACTTCTGAAGAAAGAAGGAGTAGGTATGTTGCTTTCTTCTAGAGTTAGTAAGGCTGGATGGTATCAATTTCCAAAGTAACTGCAGTTATCTGCAAATAAGGGCAATTAGGTTTGAGCAGGACTGTAGGAGACTGTCAACTGCAGTGGCCTTAGCAGTATTCACTGCTAAGGCCTTAATTTTGGTGGGTTTTTTTTGTTTGTTTGTTTGGTTTTTGTGGTTTTTTTTTTTTTTTTTGCTTTGTTTTGTTTTTTAAAGAATAGGAATATTTTTGTTAAGTATAATCCTATAACCGGGTGATTTATTTTGCAATGAAGTCCACGGGCAACTACAACTTTGTCTTTACAAAGTTTTCATGAGAACACGGCAGTAATGTATTTACAGTTCATGTGTTTCATCAAAAAAATACAGTGAAAAAAATTTTCTTTGCAATTTGTCAACACAACATGATTATTAACCAAGAAAATGGTATTAAAGGACTCAGTTTGCTTCACGTTTTCTGCTTTGGTCAAACAAATAGATAAAGTCCTAAGCAAAAAAAGAAAGCAAACCTTTGTTGTTCTAAAATTTCCTTAAAAAAAACTATCCAAATCAAATCCCCCCAAAATTTACAAAAAGTTTGCTTTCTTCTCATTAAAAAAAAAAAAAAAGATAAATGCAAATAACCCCAGAGCATGAATAGAAATGATTCCTTTTTCATTTTGAGAAGATGCAAGTAAAAGCTGCAAGTAGGTCTACACTAATTCAGTTAATATTTAGTATTGGGATTTTCATGAAAAAAAAATGACATCTTTCCATTCACCTATATTTGAAACATTTATAGTTTTGAGTAGTGCAAAAGAGAAATTCTAACTGTAGATTGCAAAATGCAATGTGTCTATAGCCTGTTGCAGAATATGTTAGTTAGAAACGCGTTTCTCTTGTGGTAGAACACAGTTTAAAATTAGTAAATAATTGTGTCTATTTTGAGGTTTGGCTTTCCACTTTCATTGACATATTTATTTTAATTAGATGAAGCTTAAATTACAACTCACATGGTGTTTGACATTAAATAAGATATTCTGTTTTTGCCAATAAATTACTTTGCCATCTATCAAGGGATCTGTATTGTTGGTGATTAATGCCAGGTTAGTTCCTTGATAATGACAGTAAATTTCAGATGTATATCTGTCTGTCACCAGCAGTCATTCTCAAAGACAGGTGCTTCAAAATCCTATGTATCTCTTATTCTGTATCCTAACTCTTGCTCAGAAATATTCAAGAATTTCATTAGACTGCTTGCAATTCCATTCAAATCACAATTCCAAGACATCTTGAGTCAAAGTAATTACTTACTGCTAATAACTGCAGATATCTACTGATTTCCAATGTGTAGATACAATATAATCAGGAATATTTAACTCAGTGGTCCCACCTTCTTCATGCAGGCGTCTGCATTTTCAAAAGTAAACCTGGTACACTGAGTCAATGTGCAGGAAATGCAATATTTCTGTTATTAATGTTTGGTGTAAAACTCGACTTTGTACTCTCTTCTTATGCTAGGATAAGATTGATCATGGTGAGGCAGAAGTTCACTGCCTTTTGTCTTTAAGTATGATACATATGACTACATTCCTAAAGCTATATCATATTGAAGACTAGTGAGGCAAATTTAACGTTTCATTTGGACTTTGTTTTGGTTTTTTCCTCTCCTTTTTTTTTTTCTTGATAGCAACGTAGCTAAAGCTAAAACTTGTATAATCTCTTCTCATGGCCAGAATATATCCTGTGCAATTCAAGTTGCTACAAAACTTCAGTAAATCTTTTTGGGGAGTTTGTAGAAATTTGTCGTATGACTCTTAGGGTAAAAGCAGGAGTAGCACTTTATTCAGACCTTTTCTCCTTCTTCCATCACTTGTACTTCCTTTGGCTTCATTTTGCACCCTGTGGGGGAGTTATAGGATAGCATGGGGAAATCAATGATGCTTTGAATAGTTTTAGTGGGGGCTATTGCACAATTTATTTGGGATGATAAAAACAGACACATATACCTCAGGCACTGTTTCCTAGCTACGAAGAACTGAAAAATTTTCTAACCTTTCTGGAAAACAGAAGGAAAAAGCCTGAGGACAACTTAACACAATACAGAGAAGAGTAAATTTAAATAATTGTTTCTTAGCTTTTTCTTGTTTTGCTTTATATTTTGCAGATGTTTTGCAGACTGTCATTTGGTGTCCAGTGAATAATCAGTGATTTATAGGCTAAAGATTAGGATGAACTTTAATAACTTATATAGTACCAACCAAAAATGTCAATCAGTTGATGAAAATATTTTAACTGTGCTCCTGTGAAAGAAAAGGTAAAAACCAGGTAACTATTTTGGGGGCTAAAGCGTCACTGAAGTAATTAGTCTAAGCTGTAATTATCTATGTCTCTGTGGTTAAACTCTCTTTGAACAAGTCTGACTTCATGTGACTAAGTGGTGGGACCCAAGAGAGCCAAAATGAACTGTGGTGGTGTTGTTTTTTTTTTTTTTTTTTTACATATTTGGAAAGATAGCAGCTTGTTAAAATGCCAAACCAAAAGTAAACTCAAAGGAATCTCTAAGGAAAATCTGTAAAGGTTTATTAAATCTAGTCCTATAGTGCTGACCTAGATTATACGTTTCTTCACAGAACTTGACTCTACTGTGTATGGGGAGAATTTGTCAGGTGCCTGGAAGGGTGAATGTTCTCTTTCTGCATTACTGTTACATAAGGTGGAAGGTGTCCCTGCCCACAGAAGGGTGGTGGAACCAGCTGACCCTTAAGGTCCCTTCCAAACTAAACCATTCTGTGATTCTCTGTTTCTGAGAAGGTTGAAAGAGTGGAAGGGTGGATAGGCCACCTTTGACATCTACTTTGCTGCCAAGGGTACTAAAATAGCTCTGTGAGCTTGAGTGTAGCCAAATGCAATCAGACAAGAGCTAGATGGAAAACATATCTGCCATATTTGTGACCTTTCAAATACATTCATATCCAAGCAGCAAATTCAGAAAAAAATGCTGTTTATTCATGTTGCATGCAAAAAGAGGGCAAAAATTGGATGAAATTATTGGTAAAGTGAAAAGAGGTAAAACGGTGAGTCAGTCATCTAAACAAGAAACATACCAGAAAGCAAGACTAAGGGTGTAGGTACTAAGAAGATGCTTTAAATGGATACCAACCTCTATAGTATCGTGTAAGTCTGGAAGAATGTTTACTTTCAGNGAGGTACTAAGAAGATGTTTTTAATGGATACCAACCTCTGTCTGGAAGAATGTTTACTTTCAGTTAAACTGATGCAGAGGGCATTTTGCATATTCACCTTTCTTAGAATATGCATGATCAATTATGCAATCAGAGTTTCTTTCGTAGAATACCTCAAGAGTTTTAAAGGTAAAAATTGTCATGTGTTGTCTTAATTCTTAATTACATTTTGTGTATATAATGTTTTTCACATACAGTCTCAAATGCAACAAGGTATTTTTGTGCCTGCTCTCTTCCCTGCAACCTACCTGCTTCTCTGGCTGCTGCTCTTGCCTTCTGCTTCAAACTGCCTTTGCCAACAAACCTCCCATCATTCTCCCTGGGCCACTGCAAAACAGGCAATCACAGCCACAACTGACCACAATTAACTGCCTTTCTCAGAAATCCTTGGGCTTTGTTAGCCCTTGTTAGCCCTTTGCCTAGTTATGGATTTTTCATTAAAAAAGTAGTTTCTTTTAATAATATCATAGAAGTTCTACATATATCTATTTATTGGGAATTTATTATGTTTAAAGAGACCTAAGCTCCAACACAAATAGAGAAGTCTGGACAGTATTTGTGACAAGATAATCTATGAATATGATAAATGAAAAAACACTCCATGCAGAATATATAAAGACAGAAATTCAGCTTCCATGGTTTCAAATATTTCAGAGGTACTACATAAGAGTAGGAAAATTAAAAAAAAAAAGTTACAATAAAATATTGGGGTTTTTTTCATAACTGATAATAATAACATTGATTTTATATCCCACACAGTTCTCAGAATTGCTTCTTTGTGTTATCTAAGAAGCAAAATATTTACAGCTTTTTCAATGATGCAGGTTAGGATGAAACTTTACTGGTTATTTATACTTTCTCTGGTGCCTAATTAACAATTTTTAGCCTCTGCTATTTGCAATTCTCATTGGATTTCTGATTGAGCCTTCTCATCTTAAACATTCACGGGTTGTCAGGTGTTCCAAAATGATCTTTTGGAACAATATCAAGACCATTTCCTGAAAAAAGCTGATAATACCTGATGTTGGCATTTGTTTTATATTTCTGGTTCCTTTTGTGAGATTCAAAACTACCTTCAAATTGATTTTTTTTTTCTTGATTTGTTCCTCTGGTTGGTTGGGCACAAGGTAAAAATCCTCTTTAAAGCACCAGAGCAGAAAAGTATTTGGGAAGAGTACATTGATTTTGCCAGATAACACCTTCAGTCAGGCACTGAGATTTAGGAACAAGAGTCAGCCTTATTGATCATGACTCCATTTTCTTTCATTGCTTTGATTTTTTTCTCATGAATGACGGACACATTTCCTTATTTTTGTCTTCCTTCTTTTTAAATCCTTAAGGAGAACCTGTGAAGATAATCAGGTGTTTCCTTTAATCTCTGAAGGCCTCTCAAAATCATGTGGAGGAAAGATTTTTTTCCTGTGGATGAGTGAATATATTTACTGTGATTAAATATCATTCTCTAGTAGAATCCTGCTTGGCATAGTGTTCAATAAGGGCAAAGGAAGTGCAAGAATAAACAGTAAAGAAAATAACTGTGTTGAATTGCAATTGTAGCCTCTTTGTTGCAGTTCTGGGCTGGCTGTCTCAGAGGCTGATTCAGTATATCCTAAAGCAGGTAATTGCTTTTCCCAAAAGTGATGCACTGTTATGAGTACTACGGGCTGCTTCTCTGAAAAGGGCTCATAAATGAAATCAATCGTAAGAGGAATAAGAAAAGAAGGCCTGCCTTCCTTCTAGCAAAATTCTGAATCTCTCTCATGAATTTTTACTCACTTGCTTGATATTAAGAGTTTTCTTGCCCTGTGTGTTCTTCAGTTCTCTTTTCCTCACTGCTCACACCATAGTGTGCAACTTCTCCCTTTCTTCTCCATTACTCAGTCTCAATGGACAGTTAAATGTTAGTGTAGCTCTGGGAGAAAAAGTCTTGTCTGGAAGCAAGAATTCTCATAATTTATGACAACCGTCAAAACTTCAGGCACAGTGGTTTCAAAAGTCTTTGTTGATAAAAGCTCCCACTTACAATAAAGTCTGACCTGTGTGAGTGGTACAGTGAATTTTTGAGCTTTGCTTCCATGCCTGAAGGGTACTGCAAATTGGGGGACTCTGAAAATTTAAAGACATGATGACTTGTGCCAAGAGACTAAGTTTCTTCCATTTTTGGATAAAATAAAGCTTTTTGTAAAATGTCAAACCTCATAAAATGCCAGACAGAAAGTATTTTGATGAAGTCAATTGACATGTTAAGAAACTGAATGCTTCTTTGAACAGTTTTTCTTTCTCAGTAAGAATGTGCTTTTATGAAATGACTTGTGGCTGTCATAAGATGTTTGGTAGGGAATGTACTGAGGCACCTGGTCAAAGGTAGATGTGTTATCCTCGTTTTGGTGGGATGATGGGAGGAGGCTGGTGGTGGTGCCTTTTTCTTTACTCTCTTTGTAATTCCTTGCTTGCCTGAGCCAGAGTCCACTGCAGTGGAGCAACTGGACACCAGTAGCCATGGGCATTTAGGACTGTTAAGTGCAGAAGAGTTCTTCGTAATTGACATGAAAAAGCACTTTCTCATAATAAATAAAGCATTAAAAAAAAACAAAAGAAAAAAAAAGAAAAAAAAGAGATTGTTTTCTGAAAGGTATTTCTTCTAGCTGTTCTTTTAGTGGGGGAGTGTTGCCAGTTTAATGATGGACTGTGCTCCAAGTCACCTGTCAGTGCGGTGAACAGACATGAAGGAAATTTACTGCACATTTTTGTTAAAACTGAAAGACTGTGCTTCTTGCATTTAATGACTGTGGTTAGCAGCCCCTTTGGTCTGTGGAATTATGAGTAGATACCTTCACACCTTTGGTGTAGTACTATTTCCTTTTTTCCTCATTAATCTGTAAGCAGTTTGTACTATTTCAGTGTGATGTATTACTCTCCCAGGGCCTACAGATCTAATCTTGAAAACTTTATTTTAATATTGACATTGAAAATATGTCATTATAGTCATTATTCTCATACTATTTGCTACAATTTTTCTGCCTCTATTTATGCTTCAATGCATGGCTCTATTCTAGTCTTTAAATGTGATTCTGTAATTTTTGTCTTGATTCCAGAAGCCATCAAAAGTAAAAGATACATGCAGTGAATTAGATATCAGACCTTAAAACATAAAGTTCAAAAGCTGCCTGATCTCTTTGTGATTGGTTGTAAATGTCAAGGTTAAAGAAACCTAACAAAGCAATATTGTTTCCCTCTCAAGAATAACTCAGGACTTGTGCTGAGAATCATGAGATGGCTATGGATTTCCCCACCTATTTTATCTATCAGGCCTAAAGGAAAAGAGAGTAGGAATGTCCTTGGTTCATTCTTCCATGTCTGGAGAAGTCACCAGGAACGCAGGGGACAAATAATGAAATGCCACAGGTGCCTGAGGGGACATAAAGATTGGGTCAAGTTTTTCACTATAGTGCCCTTAATTCCAAGTAATGTGGTATTTTATGGTTGGCATTCTCTCAGCCTCTGTTACTGAAACAATTGCAGGTCACATTAAAAAAAAAGCATATTTATTTTCAGAGTGAAAACAGCATGGGTACATTGATATTAAGGGTACTTGGGAGGCTTATTCAAGAATGAAGGAGACCTTGGTTTCTGTTTCAGGTAGTTTTAAATCTTTTTATGGAAAATGTAGAAAAAGCAGCTGGTGAAATGGAGGAACACATCTTGGTCTTCAGAACAGTCTACAGCCACGTGACTGGGCTTGAATGTTGGAGAAATAACCCATCCTGAAAGAAAAATATTTGAAAGTAACTCAGAACTGTGGAAATTTTTTTAGCTATTAGGGCATTATTCCAAAGAACAACCCACACAAATCAAGCTGGTTTGTATATATTGAGTGATGACACTTGTCTTAACTATTATCTTTGATGTTAAAAATGCTCCCTGCATACATAAAATATTTTGGCAAGAAGCAGAGCTGATAGCAATAAGGAAACAGTTCTTTAACTAATCTTGGTTTACTGCAAAATTCTGTTTCCCAAGGTAGGAAATAGGGATGAAACCATGCCTCCTCTTTTCTTCCTTCCTCCATTTTATTGAGAACATTTTGAGCTGGACAAAGAGCTTTACTGAGGCACTAATGACTGAATGTAGAGAGCAGACTCACCCAGGCACAGGAGTCTGCAGGAAAAGATAGGATGAGTTCCAGACACTGAAGCTCTTAAACGTGTCAGACTCTTGACAAGTGATTTCAGTGCCTGATCCTGCTGCATGTGAAGTGATGCTTTAATTTGCAATTGAATGACAAAGTCCTCAAATCATCCTTATCTCCTGAGTAATTGAAGAAAGACTGCAGTGTAAAAAACTCATTATGATTCTTCTGTGTCATTTTGCACCTTTCAAAAGGAATTTGTTACCATTACATTGCTTTCTGGCATATTTTTATTAGCACTGAGCTGCAAATATGAGATGCACACCTAGATTATGTGCTTGTATTTACAGATGAAATGGAAGATTAAAAAGAGAATTCATATTGCATCTGTGCTAATTCCACAGAGCCTCTCTGCCATTGATCTTTACACTTTATAGAAGTTTCTTTCAAGCTCTGATGAGAAAATAAAATATGACCATTCTTTGGGTTATTTGTTGCTGTCCATACCAGAGGAAGAGATTACTTTATAGTCATTTTAAAAGTGGAGATTAATCTAGTGAACTAATTAGAGTAAGTTAAGATAAAATCTTAGATGAAAATCTTTGAAATGGGAGACAGAATATTTTTTATTGTCTGGTGTGCATCTCTGCATTTCCTGGAGCTGGAGAATGCTAATTTTTGAGCACTTCCTGCCATGTTAGAATTTAAAAGCAGAGCTGGAAACCTTTCTAAAGAATAATTTATTTCTTTTAGGAATCTGAGAAAGGGACACTAGTAACTAAGGCTTTCATTGGTAGAAAGTAGATTTATTGAGAATTATCTGGCAGCTCTTACAGAATTATCTGCACATGCAGTGGGGTAGATCCACTGATAGGCTATGAGTATTTTTTGCCATTTTGGCTAAACAAAGCAGCATTCATGACTGCTTAATTTTTTTTTCCCCCAGACTATGTGACAGAAAGTAAGACATACAAGCATATTCTGTGCATTATTTGTGATATAATTTTACAAGTTACCATAGGAACATAGCACAGACAGAAATGAAACTCATGAGGAATGAGGAAAAAGATGAGAAAGCACCAGAGTCTGAAGGATCTGAGGTCTTTCGTCTGGAAGGGAGTTATAATGGTGGAGGTCCATGACCTGATGTACCTCAAGTCTACATCTGTGTCTGGATGCATCAAAGGATGAATTTAAAGGAGAATGTGTCAGCAGTGGAAGCATAGGAATCCCTTTGTGATTCTCTGGATCATGACCTGAAATATGTCCCAGGCTAAGTTGTGTAGCTTTTGGGGCAGAATAAAAACATAAATTGGCTCTAAAGTATTTTATTTTCTTTTTTTTAATCTCTTTCTTATTTTTATCTCTAACTGTTCTCCTGTCTCTGCATAAAATGTTTACACTGTTCTCAGCCCCTAGACTGTTGAACTCCAAATATGTTCTTGATGAGTCCTGTTTTCCTTTTCTGTCATTCTTCCTCGGACATAAAGCAGCAGTAGGGCTTTATTTTAGTTATAATGATAAATTATGTATAGAAATGAGTGGCCCCACTTTTTCTGCTGCTTTTAACAATTAACTGTGATGAATTAACACCAAATTTTGTTGCTTGGTGATCATAAGGCTGTCATGCAGTGGCTTCTCTGCATTCCTTAGGGAATTTGGTCTACAAGTCATCCCCTGTTCTGGAAGCCTACTTGTAAAAGAAATTTTAGTTGCATTAAGATAAGGGTTTTGTTCTTCACAAGAACTTGTTCCTGGGGGGTTTTTTGGCATGCATTATTTCCATGTTTGGACTGCATTGGTCTATTTGTGCTGGAACCTAAAAGAATGACTCAAAAGTTAAAAATATTGCCAGGTAGTTATTGGTTTGGGTCTTAAGGCTTTTACTTTTTTAAATTCATGACTACCAAAAACCAGGCTGTGAGCAACATTGCTCAGCACAGAAGGGAACCATTGAAAGGGAACAGAAGCCACTTTGTGATCCTAGTGATATTTATACCCTTTATACTCCAGATGTTATGAGGTATGGAAATAAAGTTTCTCTGCCAGTGAGTGACACTTCTGTTCCCCCAGGATGGGGAAATTCTGCTTGGAAATACTCCGAAGCATGGCCAGTTCAGGATCATACCTATGCAAATGGATGCCTTTGTAAAATGCCTTGTACATACACTAGCTGGGGGTTTGGTTTTACCTTTTTTAGTGTTAGAAAAGGTTTTGTATTTGGGGATTTGAATCCAGTTGAGAACTGCACCTTTTGACTTGTTGTTTGTGTTAATTTTCTTTTCATGCTTTATAACCAGTTTTATTGATTGGGGGTGGCAGGTTTAGCTGTACCTTAAATTTGAAAATTATGCAGACTAAATCAAGTGAAAATAATTTCTCAATTTTTTTTTTTTTTTTGTCTGAGGGAAAGCAGTATAATATTTGTCTCATGGGAGTGATAGGTCTCTGCACAACTGCCGCAGCACACAGACTTTTTGGTAAATATGGATGCTTGTAAGGTGAAGTAAACTTCAGTATATTGTTGAGCATGGACACATAATCTTTTATCATTAATGGTTTCTGAAACTTGAATGATGGGGACTTTGGAAAACTTCCATTGTTTAACCCCAGCCAGCAACTCAACCTCACATAACCACTTGCTCACTCTTGTCCCAATTGGCCAACGGAGGAAATTAGAACAATAAATACTAGAAAAATCCTGGGTTGAGGTAAAAACAGCTTAATAGGTAGAGAAAAAGTCATGCACACAAGCAAAGGAGAAAAAAGAATTCATTCATGATTTCCCATGGGCAGGCAGGTGTCCTGTCGTTGCCAGGAAGGCAGGGCTCCTTTACCTGTAACAGTGGCTTGGGAAGACAAACACCACCACTCCAAATATCCTTCTTCTTTCCCTAGCCATATATGCTGAGCATGATTCCATATAGTATGGAATGGTCAGCTGTCCCCCTGTGTCATCTCCCACTTTCTTGTACCACCCCAGCCTCTTTGCCACTGGGTGGGGTGAGAGAGGGAAGGTCTCTGTGTAAGGAGCCCTCACTGCTCAGCAGTAAGGAAAACATCTCTGAATTATCAACAGCATTTCTGGCACAAATGCAAAACATGCTCCCATACCCGCGACTGGGAAGGAAATTGGCAAAACCAAATGACTCATGTAACTGCACCCTTAAATTTGGAGAAATCCTGCACATATCTCTTTCTCTTCAGTACAGGGCAGTTATATGCATACCATCACCATCAAATAATCAAAAGGAGTCTGTGAGGAATTGATTAAAAAGTTACCACTGCTATAACGTCTTGTTCCCAAGGTAAGCAGGACAGGAGACACAGTCCCTCCCCTCTGCCACAGTGATAATGTTAGAATTATGATAATCAGCCTTCAGTTCAGTTCTTCTGGGGCAAGATCATGTTCCCTGTGACTATCCTGTGTTGTGCTTGCCACCCCACTTCAAGGCAAGGTCATTCTGAACAGGCTCATGCATTGCTGACAAAGTTAAAAAAGCAGATGAAGTGTATGTCTTGTTATTACTTTATCTCTGAACAGTCTTTGCCTCTCAGATGCACAGTGATTTGGGTTGAATTTAAAGAAGATGGGCCAAATAAATGACTAAAATTCAAGTGTTCTTTTTGCAAGTGATTCCCTGGGCAACTGTACCTCTGTGCAAGGCCCCCCATATTCCATGCCTTAGATTGAATGATGTGATCACCTCTGCAAATGTGCTATAAGGATTGCTGAGTATAACTGGAGATAGATATGCCCTGCATGGGTGAAAAAGATATTTATTTCTATTTTTTTGAGCTCTTAATCCATATTTTCATAATTCTCTGAGACTGTGAGTTGCCTCATGCCTAATGGTTGCTCTGGTACAATAAATAGTAAGGAATTGTTGCTGCTAAAAGATTACGAAATTTTTATTACTCCTGAAAAGTCTTGGTTTTGAAAAAACAAAGGCCAGTGGAGATATAATACATAGATGTGGATCATTAACTAAATTTTTATGAACCTTTTTTCAGTCAGAGACAGTGGCTTAAAAGCTGCAAAACTGGTGAAATAGCTGTGTCTCGCTAGATTCGTGTTTGTATGTGAGGAACATTGATTTATACCAAGAATTTCAGCCAGCTTTAGTCATGTTGTAGACACTTTTTGTCACTCGGTAATGACTTTCTTATCACAGAGGACCAGAAGAGCCATTGTCAGTATTTTCAGATAAGAATAGACTCTGGTACAGTGGGTCACCAGCCAGCACTGTCTCTTCTGGGTGGTTCTGTTGTCAGCTTGGTTCTTCTGGAGTGTTTCTCATCCAAGCTGGTTGGAGATGCCTAAAACAATCCGGGAATTCTCAAGGGCTCCCACTCTGATTATGGGCAGAGATCTTCAGGTCGCTGATAGTGTCCATGCACTTAATTTTTTCCCTCAGCATTAACATTTAGAGACGTCTTACTAAAATTTGGTTCCTGGTGCCACTAATAATAGGCAGGAATGTTCCTCTCATGATCTCTGCAGCTGGAGCAGGAGTGGCATATTACAGATCTGTTCACTTGTCTTGTCAAAATCTAGATCACTCAGAGGTGATGGGTCTGGCTAGAAGAAAGGCTGTGGAATGAGTGTTAATTAATTTTCAGTATGATTTTCTGTACAGGGCAGTAACACAGAAAGATACATAAGTGAGGTATAAATAGAAATTAATTTGGCTTTGTGTGTGAAACTGTATTTGGAAGCCCATCTCTATTTAATGCATCAATATTTAATGTGGTCAGTTATATTTGAAGGGAATTGTGTAAGAGATAGTCAGCAATCTGTGTTGCTATACACCTGCCTGGCTTGGCAATGGAGCTGAGAAAAGCAGGCATCTCCCACATTGACCACTGGCTTCCAAGTGATTTTCTGCACAGCAGAACATCTACTGTCTAATTTACAGGAGAAATCCAGGCTATTTACTGAGTGGGAAATGATGTTATGAAGAACATAGAGAAAAAAATTGTGGTGTTTTCAAAAGGACCAAGATTTAATCTCAGTGAACTTAATAGCCAAGTCTGGGGCTTTGCCTCTCAGAAAGACTGCTCGGCCCTCACTTACCATTTTATATATTCATTGCATGTTTATGAGCTTGAACTTAAGTCCAGACTCTAGCAACATGGTTTTGTTGAACTGCTTGAGTATTTGGCCAGCTTGTCCAGAATGCATCAAATATTGTAGAACATATACATAACATCATGGAATCATAATTATGCAACCTGAGAAGGTAATGGGAGACTCTGCTCTGGATTAAGTACTTGATTCCCTCTTTTGCTATCAGTATAATTATTCATCACATTAGATCTTCCATGTGGGTCAAGCAGTTTAGTAGCAGCTTGATTCTCAGGTTGTACTCATATTTTCAGTCAGTTGTCATGACTATTGTCGACTCCAAGGAGCAGAGATTTAGGCTTAGACATGGGAGCTCTCAGTTTTATTTCTGTCTTTGGCAGCACCTTGGAAACTGAAATTATGAAACTAACCTTCTCTGGTTTCATTTCCCTCCCATCTTTGCTTTGCAAGTTAACTGTGGCTTTGTACTCATTGCAGTGGCCGTTTCTGACTGGCATAGGAGGATCCCCTGGGGAAGGACCTCTGGATGTGTTGGTGTGAGATGCTGTGGCACAGGTGAAAGGCTTGTGGGGTGTGGCAGGAATGGCTCCCCCCAGCATGGGGCTTGTGCTGTGGCTCTCACCACGTGTTACACGCACACAGTATTTAATCCTGGCTGCTTTCACCTCTGAGGCACTTAAGGTAATGTAAATAACAATCATAGGGTCTTTTCCTCTGAGAGCTTAAAATGTGTTACTTTAACATGGCAGAAGCTGACAAGAGTGTCTGTATCTTTGTTCTTGTGGATTTGGTGTGTTGAGGTTTATTCCTGGGACTAAAAAGATGTTTGAAAAAGACTCTTTTAAGGAGTTAGCTTCATAGGATAATTTCAATCACAATGCAGCTTTAAGGTACACTGGTTGTATTTAGTATTTTGAATTATGTTGAATGATTTCTGTTTTCCTCTTGTGCCTACTTATTTTTATCATGAGTTTTGCTCTGTATTTAAAGTGCCTGGGGTGCTTTCACAGACAGGTGTTACATAAATAAAGGGTATTATTATTTTAATAAGCTGCAGCAGGGCAGCAATTAGAAAATTCCGTATGTTCATATTGTCTTTTTAATTGTTCATATTGTCAGGATTTACTGTTCAGGGAGAAAGGTAGAGTATAAAGGAACTTCCACATGGGAAAGCAAACCTGCCACCCTCTTTTATATACATACTGAAGAAATATTTCCACAAAGATATTAAAATAGATGCAGTAGGTTATATATACATATATATCTCCAATCTTTCTCTTCCTGTCTCTTGCAATATTGTGGAAAGGGTAAAAATCAGAAGCTAAATGTTTGTCTAATATGGGAGATTTCAGGAATCTGGTGAGACCAGTTTGGTGATGACAATACAGCCATGGATGAAAACATTTTGAGCTGCAATCAAAGTGTTTGTCATGAGTGTACAAGCAAGAGTGTTTCCTCTGTCCTCAGACACCTAAATCAAACAATTCTCAAGGGTCAGAAATGTTCTGTTAGCTGATATTCTTCTAGTTATTTGTTATTGCTGCAAACCTTTGTATTTCCAAAAGCAAGCTGGTCTTGAAAGAAAAAGTATCAAAATAAGGAGGGTTAGAACTAAATGATCTTTAAGGCCCCTTGCAACCCAAATCATTCTATGATTCTATGAGTACTTAAAAGAGGAGGAAAAAAAAACCCAACAAAAACTCTCAAAATCCTGTTTCCAGCTGGAATGTCAGAAATCTCTTGAGAAAATCTAGTTTTCTGTGATTTCCACTGATAAACAGAGAGTTGTAGTGGTACAAAGCTGCAGATGTCAGACTGCAGCACCAGTCATTTAGCCAGAACTTTGGCTAAATGTCCTGGGGTTGACTCTGAGCTCCACAGTGTCTGGCAGTGCTGGCACACCTCCAGCAACCACTTCACTGCTGCTCTCTCTTTTTCTTCTTGGACCAGTGACAGATTCTGAGTGTGTTTTTTATGAGTGTACAGTAGAAAGTAGTCCAGATCTAAACTGATCTCAGCTCAAACAGAATTAAAATAATCACTTGGATAGTTAACTATCGTGAAAAATAACCATAAAGATGTTTTCTGGAGACAATCTATGATTCCTATTTTGAGTTTCTAACTCAGTCTGGGGTTTTCTTTTGATTTACACTGATATATTCAGACCAGATTCTGGTACTTTGGACACAGTACTTCTATTTGGCACACTGTGAACAGAAAAATGCAATAGACCTACGTAAATTTTATCAAAATCTATATCTTTGGGGATCATATTTTGAAAATCAATCAACACTTACATGCATTATATCTAGGGTAGTAAAGCATGCATATAGACATGCCTAGACAGCAATTTTTTTCTACAGGAGAATACATTTTATTTTCACTGGAACTCTTTTCTTGCACCTTGTAGGCTTTCTTTTATTTATTTTTTTTTCAGACATCAGAAATTTTTTGCATTAACTCTGTAATATTTACAGTATGAAAGGTGCCTAAGGCATTTTGTTGTTTTTGCAAACTGAGATATGTATTTTCACTAGAGAACAAGATTTCTTTTACTTGTTGGAAGATAGACTCCTGCTTGGAGACTTTAGTCTCCTGCAGAAGGAGGTCAGCCCTGTCAGCCTGCTGATAGTCTGGCTGACCCCAAAGAAAGAAAATGTACTGGTCTGTTAATGGTGGGACTACAGTGATATATCATAGCTGTATCCCAGCTATTTCCTTAATGAAACTCACCTTAATGTCTCACAAATGTGGGAGAAAAATAGGAAATACAGGGTCCCACAGGAATGTGTCATATGGCTGGGACCTGGGCAATTTTCAGCAAAATTTACAAGTAGGCTAAATGAAGGGTAGAATTCAGCAATTGAGTAGCACTGTCTTATACTACAAAATTTGGTTTGTGAAATACATGATTTTGGTATTGTTTAAAACACTGGATTTAGTTATGTCGACTGTTTTGGTTTCACTAAGTTCAGAAAATGTGGGAACGCTGAATATTTCTTATCACTATTATAAACCAGTTTTTTAGAGATACAAAACTTTTTTTAGCTCTATATCTTTGGAACTAATTGCTTGCACTGTATTTCTGCCTACATGCGTTAAAAAGAAATAATGGTTTAACTTTATCTCTCCTTGTTCCTGATGCTTTAGAGAAGCTAGCCAGAACGGAAGTTAGACAGAGTTAAGAGAATAAAGTAGGTATTCATTAAGGGTACACCTTGGGGAGTATAAAAGCCTCTCAGAGGCTACACTTAAGACGAGAAACAGTCACGAGTTTTTAAGACAGACATAAGTTTGGTCTATTTGCACATCAGGGGTTAATTCTCCAATTACAGCTTCAGGTGATGAAGTCATATTCCCCCAGCTCGCTCCCCCCAGACTCACTTGTTTATGCTTTTCCAGGCCTGAGGTTGTGGTGTGTCCTTGGATCACAGGCCCAGAGGGATTGTTTTGTCTGACCAAAATGTGAAGACAGCTAACTACACTTTATATGGAGGTTAGAGCTATGCCCTAATGCAGTACAGGATTTGGAAAATATAAAAGCTAAAATCTTAAGGCATTGTCCCCACAAGCTGGATATGATACACCTCACATACCAAAATGTTGTATCTCTGACACTCTTATCATTAGCTAGATAAGTTGTCCAAATGCAGAATAAGAATCAAAAATGGTCATCAGTCTGAGATTCCATTTGAGTGTAAGGCACAACTGGCAGATACAGGCAGATGGGAAATGCAAGTGTGACCCTGTTAGTTAAGATGATAGTCAGGACTCTCAGCACAGCAGAAGTGTGACTGCCATTGTGTTATACAGGCATTGGGAAAGGCAGTGCTCTGAGGAGATTTGGAAAACAGCAATAAAACAGGTTGCAGATGTTTCTGGGATGCTACAAAGGGGAATGCGATGAAGCACAAAGGTGATTGTTTTAAAACTGAAGGAGAGTTCAATGGGGACTGGCAGGAATTCAGCGCTGCCCAGCCATCCTATTCATTTTTGATGATGCAAAATGGGAGAAACTTGCTATCCAAAGGACCAGTTGCTATGCTCTCTCCTTCTGCAGCCTCCAGATGCTGTCTAAATTGTGTCACTTTATAACAAACATCTGCAGGACATATAGAAGACCTTTTACCTAGAGGAGAAGTAGAAGTATAGGAAAAAAAGACAGCAAAAACAAATTAGCCAGAGAAACACACATTGCCTTCACAATTTTGGAGGGGACAGAGATGGAGCAGGTAGAGGTGAAGGAGTGGAAATTCAAAGGAAAGTTGTTACACATCTATGTTGTATCTGTCAAAGTAAGCTTAATTCATGCAATTTTTTTCCTGCCTTCCTAAGGCTCCTTGTGTTTTATGGAAAATTACTGTTTTGCAGCAGCACTGCATCTTACAGATAATTCCAGTGCTGTCTTTTCTGATACCAAAGTTTAGCTGTGGCTCAGCTTTCTCTTTTCCTTTCTCTTTTTGCTCTTAATCAAAATTTAAAGTAATTCATTGGAAGGATGGGCTTATTCCTGCAAGTGAAAAGACAATTTTATATGTTATAGCTTTTAAGCACCTGTACACACAAGGCTCATCTGGCAGTTGCACCTTATTCAGCATTTCCCAAGAATAAACAGTTGCATCCAGATGACAATGTGCTGCGCTCTTATGACAAACAGTATTTTGTCATGGAAGCCAAATTTAGCAGCATTCTGGTAAATGCTTTACAAAATGAAACCACACCAAACTAAATCTTCATCTGCAGATGATTATAAAATCTTTGTTTTAAAAGAGACCAAAAAACCCATACATCTTTTCTCCTTGGTTCCACACCTACATATGCTACATACTGTATCACCATATAGCTGGCTACCTGCATTACTTGATAGTTAATTGTTTCTAGGGTTTTTTTTTTTTTTTAACTATTAAAAGCAAATAGGTGTCTTAAAAAAATATTGGGCATTTTAATACTAATTTAGCCTCACCACCTTATCTGAGTCCCTGCAGTTACTGTTAGGGTTGCAGCCACTTTTAATTCCTATTTCCCAGGTGCCACAGGGTGGTGCTCCTGACTCCACGTTGCTCGGAGCCCTGATCAGGCTGAGAGCACTTCCAGATGCTGTGTGTGTACCAAAGCTGATTTGGGAGGGAGGGCTGCACACAGCTCTGCAGTGAGGTGAGCCATGCCATGGGATGGGGGGATGTACTTTTCTCCCAGGACTCAGCTGCCAAATCAGATATGGGAAGAAAGAGCTGAATAATGTCAGCTGATAAAAAGCTTCAGTATTGTGCATGTATGCACATATATATTTAACCTCTTTACAATTTATTAGTAAGTGAATTTTGCATGCTGGCTTTGTTGTGGTAGTTCCAAGTCTTCCCATTTTGTCTTTACTTGATAAAAGACTCCTGCAAGTTCACAGCTCAGTATCCTCCTGGCAGCAAGGATGACATCCTTTTCTCCAGACCTATGATAAAAATGCAGAGAAACAAGGCAGAGAAAGGGGAGATGTGCCTCTAGCTCCAAGGAGGGACCAGTACAGAACCAGGAGCTGCCTCAGTGGCCTCAGGCAGGATCCCCAAACTGGAAGGAGGCCAGCAATGGTGCTGGCCTTGTGTCAATTGAAAGATTAGTTTAAAGTATAAGAAAATCTCCATATCCAAGTTGACATCCTCATCTGTATCAAGCCCATAGTGCAGTAAAATCGACAGGAATTATTTCACTGACTTGTGTATACTTTGAACCTGGTTCAGTGCACAGTAGTGATCTGTCAGCTAAAGTTTAGCTCTGTGCATTTAGGAGTTAACCTCCCACTGAGAGTTTCTGATATCTTTACCAAAACTTGGATCAGGTACTTAGATATTTATGTGAATCTAACTTTTTAATTGTGTGAAGTCATCTTTTTGATTAATTCTTATAAAAATAATTGAATATTTGACTTAGAAGGATAATTACTTGAGTTCACCTTTGATTAATTTGTAAAAGTTTCATTAGATTTGTGTAGTGTACTGCACTAGTAGATGATCTAAAAGAAGAGCCCTAATAATGTCTATGTACATTGGACTGTATGAACTTTTTGGGACTGGCAGTCATGTCACTATATAAACACTGTATTCTGTAATGTATTATTAGCATAAATGTTTTAAATTTCATATTTTCTGTCTTTGCATGTCCTTGGATTATTTATATAATATATGTATCTCTTCCATAAGGCCAAAACCCAGTATTGAAAAAGTACCTTGAGTTATTCTTCTGTTTATGGGCAAATTCAGTAGCTTTGTGTGATGGGATCCCCTGAACTGGAGGAAACATGATTAGTTTTTGACATTATAATTTCCATAATTATCCCTTGTGTGTGGTCTCTATAAAGAGGTAATGCTAAACAGAATTCTTTACTCTTATTAAACATAATTGTAAACAATTCTCCAAACATGAGTAAGTGAAGGTTGCAGCTGGCAGCTGGCCTTTGCTAAGAGCTGAGGCATGACTAGACATCCCCAGGAGACACCTCTCTGCATTATATAAAAGGACACAGAGACCATGGCAGGCAGCATTAACCCTGTCCATGTCAACCAGTGACAATTATGTACTTCGAGTGCTGCCTAACATGTCAAAGACAAACATTGAAAAGAATTAAATGTCTTTAATATGGAAACTACACTTTTATATTTTGAGTGAGTTCAGTATGAGAAGAAACAAATAACCAAGGTTGCATTTGCAATGAATGATGTCTCTGATGAGTGGTGGGTATAGACAGGAGGAAAGTCTCAGCTGAAGTAAGTCCAGCTGTGCCTATAGAACAAGGCTGATTGTTTTCTAACAGGCTTGAAAATTATCCAGCCACTTAGCCTTGTTCCTTATCTTTGTTAAGTGAGCAAGTCATAAAGAAAGAGTTGACTTTAAAATAGTCATAAAAAGGGGACATATTATGGTATTTATTTGGTTATTTCATTCCATCATTTTCCAAATGGAAGTGCAAGCTGATATGTCAGAGACAGCTACTTGCATCCTCATAGGCTGATAATTTGCTCTTGATGGTATTTTGTGAAATGCTGAATTGAATTTGTTCTCACTGGCTAGAAATCCTGAGTGAAATTTTTTCCATGAGATGATATAAAATGGAATTGCCCAGACCAATTTAGAGACCTCTTTGTTATCTTTATCCAGTAATTACATACACGTAACTGCAAAGATCCTAATGAATACATTAAAACATAAAAGCTTGGTGCCAAGGAAAGATGTAAAATATATGTAGGTTTCTATATGTGTAGACTTGTAGATACTTGGAGGATTTATTACCCTAGTTCCTCTCCTCAGAATGGATTAAAAGATTAGTATTTTACTGACCCTACATCAGAAAATACTGTGGAGGATAAACTGCAAATATTGAACTAGTCCCCAAAAGATGAATTCTAGAATTCATTAAGAATGCATATCTACACAAGTTTCTGAAAAAGCCTAAACCCATTTCTGTCAACATGTCCTAATGTAATCAGTATTGTTTTCTGCACTGGCTCACAGCTGACTTTCAATGCTTGACTTTTAAGACCTTAGTGCAAATTTTTACCCAAACCTTCGGTGTCTTCCCCTGTTAGGCAAGAACTGCATGTTCAAGCATGCCTGAGTGCACTCCTAGGAGGCAGGAGGACCAACACATTTCCCTTACAGCCTAGCAGGGTGTACCCTCAGTCTCTTTGCCCACAGCGCTTTGTGCTCATCCCCTGCTGCCAAGGGGACAGCACATCCAAAAATCTGCTGATTTCACCACATCCTCTGGCAAGAGACAGCTTGAACAATAAAACATACAGAATGTTTTGCTTACATGAAGATAAAGGGTTGCAAACAAAAGGTTACAAATAAAACTATTTTAGTGTGTATTTTTCTCTATGTCTTTTCAGTTTTCTAACACATTTCACTGGGATTGCAGTTCTTGGGGTTAGCATTTGGAGGTCTGGCCATTCAAGTCTCTCTCATATATTCTGTTCTCTGAGTACAGAATGATTTTCTCTCTTTTCCTTCTAGGTATACACTCAACTTCTTCTTGATTCACTGTAAATGGAGTATTAAAGGCTGGGAAAGAGGAGAGGGCAAAGGATAATGGCCAGAAGGAGATGTTCTGGCTGTTTTCACTCTGCTCTCTTGATACCTGCCTCGTCGGATGTCTTTGCGCTTTAACTCAAGTAAGTTTTTTCTTGTCTAGATTATCTTGTGTACTTTCTTCCACTATACACTTTTTTTTTTTTTTTAAGTTTAAAGTATTGAAACAATACACATGGGAAATATCTATTTTCCATAACATCTGTCAAGCTGATGGTCTCTTGTGCCATTTTCTAAAGAGGTCACACAAAGATGGTTTAATGAACCTATTTTGAACAGAAGGGGGATATTGCTTTAATTACTTAGTAAAAGCCACATGTCTTTTTCATGTACTTTTTCTTGGGGTTTGTGGCCTAAATCAGTATATTTTCCTTGGGTCTCTTGTTCTTATTTTCCATATGAGGAAAATGACACAGGATAATATTTGCAAAAAATGAGTTTGTGTGTGTTCATGTATGTGATAATAGCTTTAAAAATGTGACAATACAGGAAGGAATAAAATTCCTTCTGCATGGAATGAGGTATTGTCACATTGTTGACAGATGACATTTAATTATCACAAAGCTTAACTTTGCCTCTCACATCCTGTCTCCCTGCATGAGAAAATATTATGTAAATTCTTATAATGTACCTAAAACAGAGCACAAAAAAAAAATAGAAATATTCTGGTCAGTTTGAGCTTCCCAAAGTTTCCTTTGTTCTATTGTCCAGATGATTTCTGCATTCTGTATATGGCTCCCAGGATCATACACAGGCAGGAGGCAGGAAACTCTGATTGAACGTGGATGCTAATTTAGGAGGTCGTTCACTTCAGTGGCAACAAAATTGCAAACGAGGAGAGCTGAGAGTTCAGTGGGTAGAGGTTCCTACCTTAGAGGCACCTGTTTGGGCAAAGAAGTCACTATGAGGTGATCCATTAATCATGGGACATAAACTGGAAGATGCTTGTTTTAAGATTTAGAAAGTATTAATTACTCCTTTCATTGTAACAGTAGTATCACTAACAGGTTAGGAAGTCTTTTGTTTTTCCCACAAAAATATGGTTTGAAAGGAAGCTCTCCACCCACACCTAACCTCTGGGAAGTGGGGAATGACTAAACCAGGGCTTTGAAGGCACACGAATGTACTTAGCTATCTCATTTGGGATCTCCAGGATTTAATGTTTAGCCTATGTGGTTTCTGTGTGAGCCAGATAAGTGCAGCATCAAGGGAAGGAAATAATGCAGTCTGTCCCCAAACCACAACACTAAGCAACTTTAGCTACAAGAACACATTTATTGTTTTCAGTAGGAGGATTATTGTATGTGCTCCTTGCAAAGCAGTTATGTATTGGCAAACTCTTTAAAATCTGATGATTCTGCAGCAAGCTGGATACATTTTTAAATGTTTCACCCTCATACATGCACATGTATATATGCATTATAGATATGTCTTTATGAAAAATTGGAAAAAATCTCTGTGTGTGTGTTTCTATATGTAACTATACATATAGATGCACAGATCCATGCAAAGGGACATGTAAATATTTTGGTCAATGAAATGCATTTTTGAGTTCTTGATGACTATTATTCTTGGGGTTAATAGTTACGTTTTAGGTTTGAAGTGCCCTAAATGTATTCTTTTCAGATGGATGAGTTTATTATTATTCCATAAGAAGGTTGTTGTCTCTTGCTCTCAAATATCTGATAGCTTCAATTTGTGAAGGAATGTCATTCACAATCATATTGTCCTTTCTGGTATGAAGTTCAGTATTACTGTTTGCTCATGTGTAATCAATGCTTGAAGTTTTATCTTCCATTAATGAAGTTGTAATGAGTTAATATAAAGCAGAATGAGAAAGCCAGCAGTTGCTGACATTAATTCTTTTTTTATTGCTTCTGGAGTAGAAAAGAATGAAAATATCCACTATCATTAATTTTGATTTCCTTACTTTTCCCAAGAATGGTTAATTTTTAATCCAATAGTTTGCTTAGCATTGAAAATGTGTATAATTAGTACAAAAATACATGGAGACATGGTCAGCTTTAGGAGACTGTTAGCATAATGTGTTTTTTTTTTTTTTTCCCAAAGAAAATGCAAAGTCACTTACTAGGTCAAAAAGACTATATTAGTATGATGATGGTTAACATTCCTGGGTTCCCTCTGCAAGTTAGCTTCTACAGGTTTAATGATAAATGTTCGTTGCCATTTAATATTCATGGCAGTTTATAAGAATGCTCAAAATAAATTGAGCCCATTAATGATAGGACATAAGTCAGTCTGGCATCCAGTGTGAGGATTTTGTTAAAAAGATTATTCTGAGTTCTTTATTTACCTCAGTATCAACCTTAAACGATGCACAGCTTTTTTTTCCCTCTGCAAGTTCAACAATGGCCTCAAGCACCCCTTGAGAGCATCCTTCACCAGCACATTGTGACAGGCTGGTCTGTCCAAAACACTCAGCCTGTGGGAGGAACTCAAGAGGTGCTGTGCTGCTGCTTTTGCAAAATGCCTGCAGTGTAGTGTCCCTCTCCTTCAGTAACAGGACACCTATTGCATCACACACAGGCTTAATTAGCGTCCGATGTAAAGGCTCATTGCAACCCAGATGTTTGCAAATAACTGAGCTGTGAAAGGTTTTCACTCCATCCATTTTAAGTAAAATTGCTGTGGTTCAATGTAGGAGGCTAGGTTTGTACTTGGTAAAGCCCTACCAGTTCAGATAAGATTTTGCAAAACTAAAATGAGAGATGAATAGGACCTTGTCTTCATTTTTATTCAAACACAGAGGTTCAAAGAGGAATAAGAGAAAGAAAGAAAATCAAATAAAGGTGGTAATCTTTTGATGTAGTCTGAGTTATAGCTTTTATGAAATTCAATTTTAATAATTTGCTATGGCAAGATTAAAAATAATATTATTCTGTGAGAGTTTTAGAGAAAATATGTATTTTAGAAAAGCTTGATAATCTCTTTGCATCTTTCCCTCCTTCATAATACCATAACATTTTACCCTTTTCACTGGCATCTATACTTTAAAAATAAATTTCAAGCTCATTCTTTTTCTTAGGGTGGTCACCTCAGTATCAGCCTTTGGAGACCACAGCATGACTAGTGACCAGATTCCTACCTCTCTTGTAAATTCTGCTGTTTCTAGGATCCCTGGAGTACCAATTTTTAATTTATTTTATTCAACAAATCATTGTTTCATGCTGCACACCTTGCATGCAAGTTGTGCAACTTTGCAAAAAAAACCTGAAAAGCAGTGAGTGGAGAATTCCCAAATATTTGAGGTGAATGTCTATGAAATTAATGCCTTGCCTAGTGGGAGAATGACACATAGGGGATGGAGTACCTAGTTTCATGTGAATGCAGGAAAATAAATGATCTGCTTATACTGGTGGTATCTTTCTGGCAGGAACATATGTCATACCTAGTTTATAAAAACACACCTCCAACGTGTAACACTCAAGGCTTGTTTGTGTCAGATAGCAGTAGTCAGAAAGCCAGGCTTTGGAGGAGCATGTGAAGAGCTGCCTGCTAGGCTGAGAGCTCTTAGAGATATGAAAGCTGACAGATATGGCACAGGCACATGCAATTGAAAATAAACCAGTTATGTCTCAAATGCAGAGCAAGCAGTGTAAATTCTTGGCATCTCTGCTACATCTCATTTTTGTGAATAACTGTAGGAGACAGAGGATATTGCAATGCCTGAAATGTTTTCTGCTTGCTGCATGATGGAAAGCACATTCAGTAACCTGCAAGTGAAGGAAGTGGAGACACTACATCTTTGAGAGTTAGGGACAAGCACAGTGCATTGAGGTGAAATTCTGTGAAAAGGATGGCTTAGAAACCTTTGTTCATTTTTTGCTGTCTGCTGTGTAACATTTATTTTCCTGAGATCCTTCAGTGTGGGTATTGGTGGAGCAGACGTAGGGGTGATTCAAAGTCAGAGTTTCAGGTTGGGAGAAAAGAGCAAGAAAATAACAAGAGCAGCAGCAACAAGAACAACAATAATAATAATAACAACTCCTAAAAAAAACCAAGCCACCCAGAAATGTGTGAAATTCTTGAGATTACTTTCTTCTCTGGAAGGAAAAAATAAAAATATGAAGAGTTTCAAGTTAGAGGCCATGTTTTAAAAGTTATAAATAAAGAAATAAGCAAGCTTTGGAATAAAGAACGACCTGCCAATTGTCCCCTGACATGCAGAACAGTGCCTGTGGTTCTTTCAGTAAGTGCACACATATGCAAGATGACCACAAAAGTGACAGCCTTAGATACAACTTTTTTTTTTTTTTTAGGAGTTTTATATGCATAGTTGAGTTTTTCAGGAGTATTTGAAAAATTATTTTGCAAGAAGGTTTTCCTTTTTATTTGGTGACAAAAAAATGAAGCACAAATAAAGAAGAATGAACCATGTAGTCAGGTAAGAACCTGATTTCTTGTTTGTGTCAGGTTTTGGGTTTTTCTCTTTGTGCTAATTACACAAAACTTTTCCATTTGGCTTCCAAAATTAAGGCAGCTAAAAACCCCAGACTGATCTATCTCTTAGATAGCTAATCAAGCCTGGGACATATGCTAAATAAAATTTTACAAATGGCTCTAGAGAGATTATGCCTAGAGAAACTTTCTTAAATAATAAAAATCATTCAGAAATCAGCATTAGCTACATGTTTCCTAAAAATTATGAGAGAAAGAACAGCAAATTTATGTACTGCAAAGCATAAATGAATAAATCACATAAGATTGGCATTTAAGAAGAATCTTGCTTGAATGTGCATTGGTGTAAATCAAACCTACTCCTTTATCAGGGTTGGGATTGCTCTAGATCTGGATATTGAGTAGCTTTTGACTGAGAATCTCAAAGGACCTTCACATTTTGTCCTCACAGCCTAGTGATGAGTTATAAGCAAAATAGGTTTTCCATGTGTCTCTCCCACATTTCTGCAGTCTCCCATGAAGTGGAATGGGAGAAAAGTAATCATCAGATTCCTAATGAAAAAAAATCAAAATAAAAAAAACTTTGAACGAAACGAAAAACAAATCCACAACAAAACAAAAAAACAAACACCCCCCTCCCCCCCCAGGCCCACACAATGGTGGGGATTATCTAACAAAAAAAAAATTGAAACAATTAATATTTTAACCCAAAATTCTCTGTTTTGCATGGCTAGTTAGAGTATTTGAAGTACTACTGCTTATGCTGTTTTGGACTAGATACTAGGCTAATATAGATTACTACCAAATATTTGCCACAGCTACAGATCTACACTGTCACCTCTGTGTAAGGAACTGTCCAAAGTTACCAGGAAAGTGAATCAAGAAAGGGAGAAGAAATGAAGGGGAAAATTATAGACCTACAGGACAGTAAATTATATCCTCCCCAGCGTAAATGATCTGAAACCAAAATGAAAATGAAAATTGACCTTGTCTCCGATCTATCCATGTGGCTATACATCACATGTAGAGACCCACCTAAACTTTACAAACCAGCAGTTCTTTGCATTTCAGCTACATTCCAGAGATGCTGATATTCCTTCCCCTGCCATTCACAAAGAATGCAGATAGATAGCTCTTGGCCTGCTGGTATTGTAAAAGAGCTTAGAAGTTTCCTTAATAAAAATCATAATTCTTATACAAGTCAAAAGACAAGAATCACAAAGACAGGTACAAAAAAGTAAGTTTCCATTGAATAGCATAGATGGAGAGAGTAAAATATTGAGAGCAATCAGTGCATTTTCAATTAGAAACAGCCACACCACTAAAAAAAACTCCATAATTAATCTATGATTAAAGTGGTAACTGCTTCAACACCACAGGATAAACTCCTACTTTCAGGTCAAAATTTTCAGCTATATTCTGTGTACTCTATTAAATAAGGAGATATTTGGGATAGCTATATGATTTCAGTGTGATATATAATGTGATTTATGACTAAATTTTCATAAATAACAGCATTAAAAAAAAAAGAAACCTGGCAAGAAGTACTACCCCAGTTACTTCACCCTAGCTGGGAGAGTCAGTAAATCTGACAAGCATGTGGACACAGGCAGGATGTTTTTCAGTTTAGTTTGAAACATACTGGAAAGTAATTCTGCTGAAAAATACCTCCAAACCCCTAGATTTCAAAATGAGATGAATTTTTGGTGAAGACATTCTGGCAAAATTTGTTGCCTAAAATAAATTCTCAATTTATAAAGTTATACATTTCAGTTGCTTTTGTATACTCTGTATTTGGTTATAAATTTTAGTATAGAATAAATCTCTCCATTTTTATCCACACATCTAAGGAAGAAAACAAGGGTGTTAACAGCTGCATGCAGCTGCTCTGGTGTGATATTGAAGCCTGCTGAGTGACTTGCCAGTGATGGCTCGTTCCCTGTCAGCCCCATGGGGACAGGAGAGCACCAAGAGCTCTGCAGGAAAGGGTGGCAGTACTTGGTAACTGATTTTAAAATATGTATGTTCTCAAACTTTCAGGTGTTCCCTGAAGGGTTAAGTTGCTAACCTAAATCTTTACTAAGGAGTAAATGCTTCTGTGGATGATGGATGCAAAGTAATGGAGAAACTGAGCAAGGATGTACTGTTTTCTGTGTAAGCCTGGAAAACCACATTGCATGGTGAGAGAGCTGTTCAGGGCCCTGACAGACACCTGCTTCATGCAGTATTTGTTTTGTATGCAGAACAGTCCTCTTTTTAACAAAGGGTGTGACATATAACTGAGATGGGTTATGACAGAGTTGCTCAAAGGTACCATTCTACACGTTTCTTTCCCATCCAAATGTACCAATGACAAAAAATAAACATCATTGCATTTCAATTATTTAAAGCAAATTTATTCAATATACTAAGTAGTTTTTATTTCCTGTGTTCTAGCTTTCACTATAGGCTAAGTTAAGTTTAATCATCTTATGTTGTTAAGAGCATACACAGCAACATTTGCTGCAATAACTTGACTGAGTTTTAAATTGAATTTAAACAGCTCTCCTCCTTGAGAGCTGTTTGTATTCCTGTTGTGTAGACTAGATGGGAATATTGCAATAAAAGAAATAAAAATATAATAATAAAATATCTTTCTATTTCAGTCTACTTGTAAACTCTCTTACTTAAAGTTCCTTTTTTCCATACTGCCCTTCAAGAATTTGAGTGATATGCTGATTTCTCCACTAAGAGTATCTACTCTGGTAGCTTAGGACATTGGTTTAGGAGCAGCTGGGAGAGGTCTCTGCTTTTTCTAGACAGATGTGACTAGAATTCATAAGGGATAATCTTTTGCTAGGAGAGAGAGAGAAATAATCTCTGAATAAAAGCAGGTTGGGTTTTTTTGAGCTTTGTCAGAACTGCACTTATGGGCATTCATATAATATTTCTCATTTAATTTTTTTACCAGTTCAAAGCTCTCTTTTAATAATATGAAATTTATTAAATATTTCAGGAGCTTCAGATATGGGAAGTCAACTACTTGAACTATAAATGTGTGTGTAAATTATCTGGTTACAGTGAAGATAAAGTAGATTTTAATGCAAAGCCAGTATATTTTGTATGCTTGTAAACAGTTTGATGCATAACTGATTGCATAAATGTGGCCATATTCCTCTTTTGGATGCATGAAGTAGGAAGTTCAGTGTAGCATTGTTGTAATTAAGTCCCTGCTGGTCTAATTGTCAGCCAGTTCTCTGTGGAGCATACTGGAGTTGGTTAGAGCTGTATGTAAGAGCACACAAAAGAAAAGGTATGGGGTTGCAAAAGATACCTAGGAGTACAGTTCATTGCAAAATGTCAGTAGAGCAAGAGTTCTGACATAGCCTGAAATCTTGCAGCAAAGCTCTCTTCAGTGCATAGATTCAAGTTAAAACCTGGCTGAGGCACACACAGATTTATGAATTCTTTAAAGGTCCCATAAATTCTAACTCATTTGCAATTGAAATAAAGTGTTATTTGAAAGTCATTCTCTAAAAAGGGGAAAATAATATTAAGAAAGAAGTGCTTTTCTGCTGAGGAGACTCAGGCAATTAATTAAACCTCTTCAGGAAATAACATAAGGGCTTAAAAATAAATAGTGGCTATTATCAGGAACAAGAGCAACAGTGACAGGATGACATTACTTTCCTGTGACAAATTAATTGATTTTCTGATTTTTTTTAAAAACATAATAATATAACAATACCAGATAGTTCAATAAGGAAGTAACACAATCTGTTTCATTAGGAGAGTGAGGTTGTTACTCTACATTTATTCTTGCTCCTTTTAGCTTCTTGAGTGGGAAGACCAACCTCTTGCTCTACTACAAAGTAGAATTTTTCAAGGTTTCATTCTAAATGATTTTACAGGCAATTACATCAGAAAAGTAAATGCAGAACCTGTTTACCCTGCGTACCTGTAGAGTTTGAGGTGCAATACAGATGGAAACATTACTCCTATAATCTGATTTGAGAAAGGAGGGGGACAAAAAATTAGTAGCAGAGCTGTTACATGTTGCACGGGCTGTCAGTGATAAGAGAACTGGAACACTGAACTAATGGATTCCGTCACTGATTTTTCAGTCCACTGTTTTATAAGGTGTTTAATCAGTATTACCTTTTATAGTGGCCGTGGATTATTTTTGCACCTCTCAATGCATGCATTTTCAGCACTTTAAATCAAGTGCTGAAAGTTCTATGTCGCTTCAACCAGTTCACAATAGGATTCATTACATTTTACCTATCTAAGAAGTTAGATGTATCATCTAATTTATATATCCCTATGGTAAAAAGGTAATCTCTGTTAATTCTACACTGCTGATAGATATTTATACAGGGTATGATGAATTGCTGTGTGGAGATGTCTCTTTCTCCTACTGCCTACAGAAAGTGCCTGGACTATAAACTTAGCTTAAGCATAAACTTTAAAATTCATGTGAGATGATTAATATGCTCAATACAGGTGAAATAGCTATGATTTCCTGAATTTGGAATTTGTTTTATGGATGTAGGAAAAGCTGTTCATTACAAACCAGAATTTCTGTATTTCCAGAAGTGAAGGTATATGCCTGCTCTGCCTAGAGAATATCCCTCTATCTGGATTACTCTCAAAGTTTGAGATTTCATCTTGTGCTAGAAGGGTTTTTTAACATATTTTTGAGTTATTGGGAATGCACTGCAATGATATGGAGAGTGGACACCTGAAATTCTTTTCCATAGGACAAGAGCTCTCTAGCTTATGAGTTTCCAAAGGTTGGGCACTTCGCTGGTTCCAGGATTATCTGAGATAAAACTTGGAAATTTTTTAGACCACCTGTCTGCTCTGTCAGGATTTATGTAGCAGCTTCAATACCTTTTACTTTCCTAATAATGTAGCTCTAAATGCCATCATTTCTGAGAAGCTCAAACTCTCTTTTAGGTATAATTTTTATTAATGTGTTGGTGCCTGTTTTCATGATCTTATATTTTTTTTTAGTATGCTTCTTTCATTTTATTGCATTTAAACCTTAAATCAATAAAAACCATAAAAGCTGTGTCGTTCAAGATTGGAGGAGCTGTCCAATTTTACTAGCCTCCTTGATGATGTGATCTAAACCATAAGCTATTATAGCCATTATATCCATAAGAAAATTTTATTTTTTGTTTTTATGGTGTGATATGTTTCTTTATTTGGAGAATGACTATTAAAAAATTCAATATGACAATGTGGATTGACATGCTTCATTTTGCAGTATTAAATTTGATTATATAAAACCTAAAGTTGCCCCATTAGAAGTCTAGGGATAACATAAAGTACTTTTAAATCTGATGTCTGCTGTAACTCTTGATGGAACATAAAAGTTAACAGTTTAAGTAGGCCTTTTATTTCTTTAAAGAAATACTACAGCTCAGAAGAGTTTTGTGACTTCTTTGTGTAAGCAGGAACAATTCTTAGCATTGTAGAAAGGAACTGATACTTTATAAGCAAGAGTAAATGAGATGTATGGTTTGACAAATAGATAATTGGTCCTTTTTTTTTTGTAAAAGTCAATCAACAGCTATTGCAAAAAAATCTCAAAACAAAACAAAACCAAAACCAAACAAAACCTATGCATATCTAATTTTACCATGGAGCTTACTACAAAGAAATACCTATAGGTGACGCTGAGTAATTCAGTACTGTCTCTGAGTATTACTGCTGATTAAAGTGTTCAAGTTATTTAATAATTTGAGAAGGCTTCTAAAAAGCACAAAATATTAGTTGTATTTGGCATTCCTCTGGATCATTTTTGAGACCACCTCTCTAAATAATTAAATGCTGAAAGGCCTTTATTGACCAGTAGTTAACAAAAGTTGACAGACAGGAGTTAAGTGTGGTGGAAAAGCTCCCCAAGATCAACTTTCTCTGTTCATTCTCTTCAGCTTTGTCACTCAACCATCACCATCATGAGCAAGGCATTGATTTACACATGTAAGAAAAAAACCCTGGTTTTAGGCAGGAATGTTCCTGTTGCTTTCAATTGACAGTAAGTAATAGTACTTGAAAATAGCTGTATGCATGGGAAACTTTCTCATGATCAGCAACTGTGTCACTCTAAGCTTTGCTTGTATTACCAGTTATTTTTTTATTTTACTTGTGAAGCAGCAAACTATTTATTTTATTCTATATGCTTTAAATATACTTATGTTTAAGTTTTCCTTGCAGAAAATGTAGTTAATATTCTCTCCCTTCTTGCAGACAAATTACTTACCATGTCTAGCTATGTCCCCTACATAGTGGAGAATAAAATATTACTTTAAAAATTCTATTGGAAAAAAAAATTCAGAGTGAGGAAATACTTTCTAATCAGGTTTAATCACATTTATATCTAAATAATTTGTTTTAATTACTTCATGATCAATACGGAAAGGGAAAAACCTACTTGGTTTTTCTGTGTTTCTTGGTTTTGCTGTGAAAAATGCATTTGTAAGGTAAAATTTCAGGTCTGTGAGCAGCCTCCTTTGTTCTCTACCCAGCCCTATATTCACTGGCCTGTGCACACTTGCTGTTGTTATTTTTTAATTTTATGCTGATGGCAGCTTCACCTGCGTTTGGTGACAAAATTTATGCTTTCATGACTCCCATTCATGCGAGAAAACATGGCTGCTCCTTGGCTTCACTTCTTCATAAACCGCTCATAAATTCCTCTCTATTCCCAGCTAATATTCCCAGAATATTAGCACAATGAGTTTGGGGGTGTGAGCATGCCAGCACACTGGCACTGTAAATATCAGCAAGAGCTGCTGGGGTGGCCTTTTGCTCTGCATTGTCGTAGAAATCCAGCCTTGGGCACAATAACTCAGTTTTCAGGAAACAGGGAAGTTTTCTTGAAAGGGTCTCAGACACTCATCTGTAGGAACTAAGTATGTTAAAGTATTGATTTAATAATATCTGTACAGTTTGGTTTTTAGTTTGTTTTTAGTTAGAAAATGGTTTTCAGGCATCAACAGTACCACTGAGATAGTGCAATCGATGGCTCATATAAATACCTGAGGTTTATTTTTTTAGCAGTTGTGGTTCTCTATGTTCTCCTTTCATGGATGATACCAGTCTGCAATCACAAAATAGGTCAAGCCCATGACATACAGGATTATCCAACCTTGAGTCTTACTACATTGTGATTTATAAACACCTTTCTTGCCCACTTGAGAAATTAATATTTTTGTAGTAAAATGCTGATGCTAAAAAAAAGGAGAAAATTTTCTCTGTAGTAACGATACTAATACTTCCAGGGAGGAAATAGAAGAGTCATAGATTATCAAATTAACTTTATGGTGTAATTCTTCTTGAACAGATTTTAATAGTAAAATGAGTTGGTTACTTCTGATAATCTCTTATTTCTTTGATAAGACAAGATTAAATGAGAACAGATTTGCTTTCTCCTAAATAAATTCTCCAGGTTTTGCTATATTAATAAAAGGAAATAACTCTTTCTATCCATATACAATATATTTTAAAAATATAATTCTGCATTAAGGTTGATGCCTTTCAGATTTGGGATGTGTTCCCTGCAAAAAAAAAAAAAAAAAAAAA
>VWYE01012732.1:64222-141506 GCA_013398995.1 Alaudala cheleensis
AAAAAAAAAAGTTTACTTTGATACCCTAAAGGTGAAGCCCTTGGGTCACCTGCAATGAGACCTGAGATTTTGAATGCCACAGGAATGGACTTAGTCCTTTCCTCATAGATTGCACATTTCCATAATGAATGCAGGACAACATTTCTGAATCAGTAAAGGTGCTATGGAAGTCTCTTTTCCAAGAACTTCAATTAAGGTGTCCTTATTCTGTCTCCATAGTCCTCTGCCTCCCGTGTCGCCCACAGCTGTCACTTTGTCACAAGCAGTTCTGTTTTTCCACTGCAGAACCTCAGAGGAAGTGCCAAGAAGGTGAATGCTATATACCTATGCAGACATCTGAAGGGATGACTTGCTCATTATCTTCCTCTCCCACATGCAGCTGCTTTGCTGTACTACAGAGCACCTTGTTAAGTTTGCATTCCAGAAACCTCTGGAAAGAGGAGGATTTACCTGTTGACTTCAGGTGCTTGCTGCATTTGACACTTCTGAAAATGTAAGTAAGCTAACTTTGAATTGCCACAATATTCACCTTTAAGTTATGTGCATTATTTGAGATGTGACTTTGTGCATGCAACAAAGGTGCATTTATTCATGCTCCCATGTGGGGATGGAGGAGAGAGTAGCTCTCTCTTTTGTGATGGCAGTGTGACCCAAGGAAAGCAGAGTGTGGCCTCCCAGTAGAGCACTGTCTGTAGTTCATGGGAGCAGCATCAAAAGGTGCAGAAAATAGAGCCATCACCTGCAGCCCTGGGAAAAGCCCTGGTGCCACAGAGAGGAACTGGGACAGATACTGGGACTGTCACCTCCTCAGAGCTCAGTAGCATTGGTTGTGCTGTAACCATGGTGACCTATAACTTCCTCCTGGCGGCAACAACTGTTTTCAATTTCATCGTTATTCATTTTTTTTGTTTGAATAGAGCAAGGTAGTCCAGAGGATCAGTGTGGAAGGAGAGGTTGCTTTTTTCTTGGGGGTCAGAGGGAGAAAATGTAAAAGTCTCAGCAGAGAGACCTAAAGGCCAAGTCTGAAATTGGGAGTGAGTGCAAGGAGGTCCTGATGGTGGGAATGGCCTGAGGACCAGGGAGATGGAGCAGGGCTTGCTGCAACTCAGAAAAAGCTCGGAGTCACCAAAACTGAAAGTGGGAGCAATGTCTTGATGGGCAGTGAAGACAAGGAACAATGTATCCATCTTTTACATCTATTCAGTCTTTGGGTCACTTTGAACTTTCTCCGTTAAAGAAGTGTTTTAGATCGTATTCATATAAAACCTTGATTTCTTTTTTTTTTTTCAAGTTTCGGAGTCTTCTGATCTTTGAGGTTTTGACTGATGTGAGCTTATGTCATTCTGCTCTCTGAAATGATTATAAGGTTTCAGGTGTGGTATTTGCAGCTAAGAATGTTATTGCCCTTGGTAGCTGTATAGCACCAGACAGTAATTGTCATAAAAAGTAGCAAATTAGGGGTAGGAATATATTTGCAGCATTGTTAATCATTACTGTATATTAAAACTACACAGATAAGCAGGACAGATTTGTAATTCTGTTTCATAAATGTCCAGCAAAGGGAGTATATGAAAATAAATAAGAACATATGGTTAAACCCCTAATAAGATTCAAGACATGAAAATATTGATAAATTTATTTGTTTACTTCTGGAATCTGTATTATGAAATTATCATTGCTAACTATATTGCCAGCCTGAATCAACTGATGTTACAAATGGAATTTGAGTCTCAAAACATCACAGTTTCCTTGATCTCACCTAGAAGAATAGTGTACGAGTATAGAGCTGAAAAACATGTTTATTAAGCAGATTAATGTCTTAAGCAGCTGAAAAAACAACAGTTTTTTAAAAAACTATTAGAAACCCCATGGACTTCTGTGTTGTGTTTTTCTTCCCTGTGCACTTAAATGAATATGAAAAAGAGGAAATATTTGTAAATGTTTTATTTTAATAGTGTATGGCAGCATTTTTAAAGTATTTTCTGATATATGACTTGCCATTTAGAGTGATTATTTTCTTGTATATGAATTAAAGTAGTTAAAAAGTATGAAGGAAATAGAAGTTATGTCTAACTTATTTGTTTGAGATAAAAGTATAAAATAAGCCCCATGTGTGTATACATAGATAAGGCCATGGGTTCTCTTCTACTGTAATTTGCCATATGTTTTTAAGTGATCTCAGCCATCATATTTCCTTGTGAGATTCAGCTCTGTGAACTGTGATTAAAGTGCACTAGCACCTCTTTTAATGTGTGTGAGTGAGAGGACAGTCAGATATGTATTATGCAAGGTCTAGGGGATCTTCTGAAGTTTTCTTTTTGACAACTTCTAGAACAGTAGCTGCTGACAATAATGTTATAAAGGAATAAATATACTTTTTTGGTGTTTACCTGGGGTTAGTGTATGGATGTTTGTAAAAGGAAGGAAGTAAAGAGATTCTGCTAGAAGCATGCACAGCATACAGAAACAAGTACAACTTGCTCTGTTGTGGTTGGTGTGGGAGGAAGGAGAAGTCCCTGTTGTGGTTTGTGGTCTGCTGCTCGCACATGAGGGAGCTGACACACATACTCACATGAGTCAGAGCAAGAGAGACACATTTCAAACTATTACTCAGTGGTACAGAGCTTTTTATGTCCTGTCCCCAGGACTACATTTCTACTTTCTCTAGCTATGTGTGACTCAAAAGACTTTATTCACTAAAAGGTGACCTTCATGGTATAAACAGATTTAAAAACAAAGCAAAAAAAACCCCTTTTGTTTCAGAGGAACTTTCCAGGAATACACAGACTGAAAAAAGACTACAAGCAGACTGAAATGCAGGGAACATGGAAAGAAGTGGGTTAAACACTCTGGTCTTTTAATATCAGTTGCCTAAGTTACACTGTCCCAGTTGACCTCCAATTTTGTGGCCTTGAAGAAGAGACCATGTTTTGACTCTGCAGGTTGAAATGGAAAATGTTTGGATTTGGGATCTCACATATTTACAAATATCTCCTTTTTATTTGTCATCACCCTAGATCTGTCTAGATTTTAATTTCTTGAGCTGCTGAGGCAAGGCTCTGGTCTTCCTGTCTTTTGGGACATTCAACTGACTTAGATGCAAATGTCACTGAGATGGAAAACGAAGCCCTTAATAAAATTTACTGTCTTTTTATTTCTCTTCTGGAAAGTATTTTGCTCATTACAAATAGCTGCAAAGAGATTTTATTGTTGATACTTTGAGAAATACTTGGATTGAATTGCTTGAAATTTACTGTTTGCTAATTATTTTATCCAGACTCCTCTAATTAAAAGCTTCTCTCCTTTTGAACCTCTAGTGATTGAGATAAAACAGATAACAATAAGTTTTAACAAAAAGTATAGAATCCAATAAGTCAAGTGTATTTTACCACTAAAACAATGTGATAAAAACCAGCTGAGATAAACATTCCCTGTGTTATCATTAGGGTATATCCTGAAGGAACAAAAAGATGAAGTAACTCCATCTGTTTACAGATGAATTTTGTTTTATTAGAAAGGAATTATGGGGACCTCAAGGTCATGATAAAGAGGCATCAAAGAAATGTTACATTTCCCCCTTCTACTACTTCAGCCATGGGTCTTTTAGAGCTTACAAAAAAGTGTCTCTTACTTGTATCCTCTTACAGTGTAAGCCTTTTCCATAGGATTGTGGTAATAATCTGCTGTGTTGTAGAATGGAAAATCCTCATTCTATCCCTTAAAATGCACTGGGCAATTTAGTGGTTTTATAGGACACTAAATCATCCCCTCAGTCTGTTCTCCTCCTACCCCTCCTTTAAATAAGATGTAAATGTGTAAGGAGCTCTGAAACTTCATAGGGATTCTCTCTAAATGTCCATGAATCGGGAGTGCTTATGCTGAGCCTGTAACCCAGTGCTTGGTGTCTGTTTTCCTCTTGCTTTTTTTTAATGTGTTGACTCTACTGAACTCATCAATTACAGTGATATAGTATACAGTGATATAGTCAGCACATAATTCCAGTAGTGTATCTGGAACTGGCAGGTATTCCTAATGTAAAAACATGCAAGTGCCTGTAAGATCAAAAACTAAAACCTTGCATTGTCCATACCTGGCTAAAGAAGGCACACATTTTCATTCTTAATGAAGCATGTATTAACCTCCCTTTGAAATAAGGTCTGGGCAAGATTCTAGGGGCAAATTCCAGGGGGACTACAGAACAAAAAATAACAGTGAGGTTTACACCTGTCTAAAAGCATCTATTGATACCTAAGAAAACAACTGGAGAGTTATGTTTTTGTATTTTCCATTTGTGCAGGTGTTTCAGAACTTGTGTAGTTATATCCCACAATGATGAGAGTTTTGTTTCCCTTAATTTGAGAATTTCTTTGAGGGCTGTGTACATTCAGTGTTTTAGCTTGTCTCTTACCCTATTCCAAGCATGAATTTATATTTTTCAGTATGGGACTGACCTAATTAGCCACTTTAACAGGATTATTTTTTTTTTTCCATATTGAAAGTGTATAGAAGCTCAATCAGTAATCCAAAGTAAATTTCTGTACTGGGTCTGGCTGAAATGTCAACTTTCTTCATGGCAGCCCCTATGGTGTTGTGTTTTGGATTTGTGACTGAAGCAGTTAGTCAATGTTTTAGCTATTGCTGAACAGTACTTCCACAACATTTTCTCTTTTCCTCACTCTTCCCCACAGCAATTAGGGTGATGAAGGGCAAGAAGTAGGGAGGGTAGGTACATGCAGTGACAGGTGATGTCAGCTGACCACCAGAGGGACTTTCAAATCATATGACATTGTGCTCAGCCATAAAAGCTCAGGGAAAAGAGGAGGAAGGTGGGAATACCTGTGGTTAGGGCATTTGTCTTCTCAAGTGACTTTTACATGGGATGAAGCTTTCTTTTCTAGGAACTGACTAAAGAGAGGTTTATGCAGTACCACATTGGGAAGTAGTGCATAAATACCTTATTTTGCTTTGCTTTGCTTCTGTGTGTGGATTTTGCTTTAGCTATTGAATTGTCTTAATCTCAGCCCTTAAATTTCCTCACTTTTATCCTCCTGATTCTTTATACGAGCCCACTGTGGGGAAGTGAGTGAGTACCTGGCTGCCATCTGGGCTAAAGCCATCACAGTGGTACGCATGGGATAGGTAACAACCACTGGTGGCTCACTAAAATGTTTCTATTAAAATCAGTTAAAAAGAAGCAGTATATGACTTCCACAAAATATTTTAAAATCTAAAAGTACCAAACTCAAAGACCAAAGCCGATAAAGGATTTTGATGGTGAAGTACAATGTAGGTGGATTCGGGAATTCTGTCATACAAAACTGCAGTCCAGAACTCATGTCCTGCTGATGTTGCAGATATCTCTTTGATGTTCCCAAAAATTCCCTGGGTGTCTAGCATGGAATCTCTTCCTACTCTGAGCAACAGAATTCAATCTAAGCTAGGAGTTCCTGCAGAGCTCTAGCAGGTGGCTGTTTTGTAGGATGACAAAGAATAGATGCAAAAAATCTCCAAAACAGTCGTAGAATGACTCCTTTTTTGCTTACATTCTTCTTTAAAAAACAATAAGATGACTGCAAAGCAAAGGAAGTGGCAGGGTTAATAGGTCTTTTCCTACAAATCCTAGAACAATTGAGCAGGAAGTGAGGTACCTCAGTTCAAATAAGACTTTGGCCTGAAGGAAGTTAAGCCTGTATTTCTCACCTTCCCATAAAGTGCTAATTGAGCTACAAATTAGTACATATTGAAATGAGAGATTGAGAGATAAAGAACACTAGTTTTCTTGGTGTTCAGCCTTTACCATTTCCTGTCTCTTGCTGGTATTGCAACTGCTTATCTTATCTCCTATTTATCTTTATACACACTTGGTCTATAGATAGTCTCACTCTCAGCATATTAGTGAGAGAATTTCCATTTTTCCAGTGCTTTGGCACCAAAGAACATATTTTTTTTTATGTGCAAGGATGTCCTGAGACTCATTTCACTTGAACGGTTTAAATGTGCTTAGAAGAGAGGTGAAGGATTCAGCCCTGGTGTCTGACACACCTGAGGGACTGTTTGATGTAAGAACCCGTGTCTCTCCTTCACAGTTTTTTTTCAGTTGCTTTCTAGTCTTTGCCTTGAAGACTGGCATGTGAGTGACTTGCTTAATACATTATCACTTTATTTTGGTCAGGTTCAAGCCTTACCTGCTTTATTTTTTGATGAGGAGCTGCTCTTTATTGTGCAACTTGCTCCCTTTATCATGGCACACATCTACTCTGATTTGCTAAATATCCTTCGAAGGACACAATGAGTTTTAAAACTCTTCATGAGTAGTTTATTATTCATAGTTTGCTGTCCTTGAATGTCCTGGCCGACCTCTTGACAGATTAACACTATTTTAGTACATTTCTTTTCAAAATGAGCCCTCTTTGCTGAAGTCATGCTGATGCAAAACCTTCTGCCTGCTCCTGTCCTATGAGCAAAGTTCCAGGCCCTCTCTCTGTCATTAAAATGTATGCTCAAGTCATTAATGTAAAACAATTGTAGGCTTGGACAGAGGGTTGGCAATGCCTTGGTGCTTACAGGGTGGCCTGGTCATGATTAAGTTGTTATGACCACACATAGATCAGGTAGATGAGGATCAGTATTCATGGAAAGTCCTCAGATACATCTGGGGCACTTTTTTTAAATTAGATGAGATAATCTGAAGCCTCTATTAATCTCCAAACTAGCTCAAGTAAGGTGTTGTACTGATTTCATTGTTTTAGAATTTGGATTGTTTTAAAATGTTAGTCAGGATATTTTGAACGTTAAAAAACATATCCTCAATCCAAAAGGCAACTAGTCACAATTTCAGTTATTTTTAAAATTTTTATACAATTTTGCATTAATTTTCCAGTTTCATTTTAATGGTGTTTTTCGTCATGTAAACGAGGATAAGGAAAATTCTAATACCAGGCAGAAAAGTTCAGTCATAATCAAACATAAAATGCAAATATAGTTTTAGCCCCCTCTGACATGGGCAGTGACACTTTCCAGTAGACAAAGTTACTCCAAATCCCATCCAACCTGATCTTGAACACCTCTCTAGGGATTTGCAGCTTCTCTAAGCAACCTGGCCAGTGTCTCACTATGTTCACAGTAGAGAATTGTTTCCTAATGCATAATCTAAATGTTGACTCTTTCACTTCAAGGCCATTCCTCCTTGTCCTATCAATCCATCCCCTTTTAAGAAGTCCTTCTCCAGCCTTCTTGTATTCCCTCTTTAGACACTGGATGTTTAGAAATGTCAACATTCTAATGTTTATATGTATTATACCTGAAAATTAATTTGTCTTGGATTAAAGATTTTTTTTAATCCTATCATAATAAAATGGCTTCAATTGATTGGGAGTTAATTATTTTTACTTCTATAACACTGAAAATTTCAAATATTCCACTTGCAGAATATTCTCATTTCAACCTTGCCAGTGTTCAGTCCTAACTACAACCTTTATAATTACATTTGCTGAGAGACTGGACATTGGTTTGCCCTTTTAATTGCTATTCCTCCTCTGTACTTGTTTTTCCTTCCTTATTGTGTTTTTCTGTTTTTGTTTTTTAAATAACAAATGCTGGGAGGAGGTTAAATCATACTAGGTAATCAAGGTTTAATAATTAAAAAAAAAAAAAATCAAGCCTGATTTCTCTTTGCTGCCAATGTAAACACACCCTAAAGGAAAATTGCAATATACCTCTATACTGTAAACATTCTATTGGGAAACTAAACATTAAGCATTTACTGTGCTGAGAACCTTTGGTTTTCCAAAGCAAAGAATAGCTTTGATGAACTTATCCAGGTTTTCCAAGTTATGGAGCTGAGGACACAAATCTAGAAGTTTTGCTTTAGATTTTCTGATAATTGCAAAATAAGCACCACAGTGCTTCTTCACATTTAAAGTAGAGGCATACTTTTTTGCAGACTGTGATTTGATCCTCAGTGGAAAAAAAAAGTGTCCCATAACTCTCCCTTAACAAAATTGAGAACATATAAAAAAGAAAAACTAGTTTTTAAAGTTTCCTTGTGTCCTAGGGTGACTTTATGATGCTTCTATCCCCACATAGAAAGCCAGAGTTTCTTAGTTTTTATACAACTTTCCTGTTAGTCTCAGATTAGAAATCCATATAGCCTTTTTTTCTACTTGTAGGATGAGTTTAATAAAGAATCCATTCAAATTGTAAAAAATAATCTCAAGGAAAGTATGAAGAATCTGTTTTTTTCTACAAACTGAACTCTTCAAAAATGTAGTTCTTGAACATAAAAGATTAATATCAGCTATGGGATTACTTTCCAGACTAGCAAATTATGTAAAAGTAGTTTTGTAAATAAATTTAGTGCTACATAGCACTTTCATAGGGGGAAACTATAAATCTATATACAGACAGGAATATATTACAATCAACTTAGAAATACTTTAGCTTCTCTCTCTCAAATACTTTGTCACATTCACAGACATAATAGGGAGGCTGCAGAGTTTTTTTTTTCAATGCTATTTTTTTCTGCATTCATCCAAGATCAGCTTGAATAATGAAAATTTTTGACAGGGCCAGGGTCAGAAGGGATGTTCTGGAGGTGGAGAAAGGACAACTATCTTTCTTACAGTGAATCCCCACAAACGTCTGTTTGGTAAAAATAGCTTAAGGGAATATTTTCCAACGATGCTTTCTCTGACATTTAAAATCCCTGAGAAAATAATCTTATTAAGCCTAGAAAATCTGCTTTGTTTGGATTTTGGTTTGTCTTTAGTTAAGCCTAAATAGGAAATGTTATGTTTGTCTTAAATAGGGAAATTATATACGCTATTCCCATTGAAATGTTTCAAAGGAGTTGAATCCTAGGTTCAGATCCTCTGTTCATATCCAACAGATGGGAAATATAACACTAACCTTTTCATTAAATGCTTTGTGATCAGATGATTAAAGGAACAAGCCAATATTCAAATTAAACATTACTTGCTGTGATGGGGGCCGCTAACAAACATGACAATAGCAAAGGAGCTGGGAAGTAATGTAGAATAGAAACTGAAGAAAAAAACCCTGAAACAGAAGACAGACAAGAAAGACCTTTAGATATGTCCCTGATGACTTAAAAAAATCCTCATTGTTGTTTAACACTTGTGTTGTGAAAGCTGAGCAGGGCAGAAATTATTGTGGTGATGGGAAGAGAGAGAGCCTTGCAGGCTCCCGCCCCCTTAGAGCCTCAGGATCTGTCTTGGTGGAAAAGACTGTGCTTCAGGGGCAGAGGAAATTGCCAGGAGGAAGAGGTTCCTTAACATTCAGATAGCAAGCTGCTATTCCATGTCCAGAAAGGGCAGCTGCTGTGCTCCTCCTGAGTACTGTATCCTGTCTGTTCAGTGGGGACTCTGTGCCTGAGGTTTGTTCCTGCCTGTGTCGAGTGGATGACAAGTGCACCTGAGAGTTATGCAGCAGTTTGTGCTGTGAAGAAACTTTGGGGTTCTTTTGAGAAGGAAGTTGTGGAGTTTGTATAACTGGAAAAATGAGCAAATCGTATATTCTTTGGCACTCATGATTCCAGTATAACTCCAATAAATTGTTTCATCACACAATTAATAGTTACATAACGGCTCCAAATTTTGTAATGTTATTTTCTTTTCTGTTAAATATGAATAATTTCTCAAATACTTAGGAGTTCATAATCAATGACAGACAGACATTATGCATCTCTGCTGAAGTTCCTATTACATGCAAAAACATCCAATGGAACAAGATCATTGGTTAAGCAATGTCAACTCTCTGATTATTTTTCCTTTTAGAAGACTAAGAAGTGCTCAAAATTCCCCTGCTTTGTATTATGGACTGAAGAGTTTGTAACAGCAAAACTAATTTCATTGTAGGTAACAGTTCTGACCAGAAGGAGAAAACTTTTAGGATAACATGCTGCTGCATAAGTATCAGGAAAGATAGTGGCATAGACAACAAAAGGAACACATGGATTATAACATTTCTCTTGAGACCTTGTCTCAGGAAAGACACAGGTGGACAAGTTAAAAAACAAACAAAGCCAGTTTATCCCTTTCTAACTCCTTGTCTCACTCCTGCGACCAATTCCTTCTCCTCAACATGTGTTTTACTACACAAGTCCCAGAAGTGGCAGAACAGAGAGGCCTTCTTTTACAGATTAATATGGGATAAGAAAGATTTCTGGCTTCTGAGTGAAATCAGAATTTTCTTTCCTGGCTCAGAAAACTTAAAAAGCCCTACCAAGAACACCCTACCCTCCATTTGCCCAAAACACTCCTTTGCTTTCCCTTTTCTGAGTCACAAAGCAGTGCTGTTGTTTGAGACTCTTCCTTTGCACCTCGAAAAATGTGTGACTTCTTAAAAGAGAATGAAGTAAAATTATACAAGTCAATACAACATCTAAATGATAAGTAGCCTTTAAAACTTTTAACTCAGATAAATGCTGATAAAGGCCTCAATAAAAGTTAATGCTCCTGGTTGATTCTGATGGAAAAAATTGTAAAATGTCAGCCTTGTAATAAATGCACTAAAGGGTGAATGCCACATTTAAATAAATAAAGTCTTATGTCTGAAAAGCAAGAACACTAAAATACATGAGTACATAATAAGAATGTATTAACCTGATGGGCCTAATCTGCTTGCTCAGAGGACTGTGAAACAGGAGTAAATCTGAAGAACTGGAGAGAGTTATACATGCATGAAATAATAAAAATGAAGTGAAATGACATACAGGAACCACAAGTTACTTGGACATCAGCAAATGATTTTTTTTTCCCAACTGGGAAAGCCTGTGTATAACAACACTTCTTTCCATATTTTCTGGCATGTTTGAACATATGCATGAGGAAAGCTTTTCAGCATTTTTCATATCAATGCATTATCAATCACAGCATTAAGATGACAAGTATCGCTATAACTCTTTGTTTGTGCATTCAACTAAATATATAGAAAGTAGTACATGTTAAAAGTTTGGATAGCAACCTTGTACAGGGAGATCACAATTTGATTTTAGAAATTCCTTTATGATTAACAGTTGTAAGGTTCATACATTTAGACTGACAATCGGATGGTATGACAAACATCACAAGTATATTTTAAGACTGTATCCCAAGGTTTTGACATTTGAGAATGTCCTCTGACACTCAGTTCTTTACATATTGTTTCTCATTATTCAGTGCAAATATCACCCTGCTGTGGTATATTTATTATACAACATCATCAATGTGTTACAGTTTGACAGCAAGTATTAATTTAATTTCTTCCTGGTTGTTGACTCAAATTCATTTACTCTTCCCACTCTTAACAGTACTTACTGCAAATAACTGAGGAATGAGAATGTCATAACAGAAATGTATTTCCCAGTCTCAAAGAGGAAATTATAATTTCTTCCCCTTTGGTCAATGAAAATGTTTCTGCCATAATTTGGTGCATTTTAGTTGTACAGTTACTGTCCAGGAGATGACAGGTATTCAGCTGTATTCCAAGGATATATACTCCTGCTTTTTTTTGTGACTGAAGAACCCCTTTTTCCATTCAGACCCTCAGAACCTGCTGAAAGACTTCTATGCTCACTTAGCCAGTGTGAAAGAACTTGCAACTTTGCTGTTCAACTCTGAGAGTGGCTCTTGCCCTTTGGTTTATGTGACATATAGAATAGGTAATGGACTTTCAGAGTCAATTATTTCTGGAATAACACCTGCTGCAATTACTCTCAAATGCTCTTTTCACCTGCAAGTCACCTGGTATACTGCACGTGTGATGCCACTCTCTCATTTCCCCTTACTCCTCATTTGGTGGACTCCCCTGTTGTCCACCAAAGCATTAAAAATTAAGCCATCAGAGAGACAGTGTGATTCCTTTTGAAAAAAATCAGAGTGGAGTGGTATGGAAAGCAAGCATGTATACTCACATAATACAATATGTGAACAGAAAATAGCATTAAAGTTTTTGAAATGTTTGTGTTTTGACAAGTATCCAGGAATAAAGCAGCTATGTACAAAAGCAGGCAAAGAAAGAGTGTGACTCATGGACTTTTAGAGGTGGAGTTTGCATACCCTCTGAGAAGCTTTTCCCCAGTAGCAAGTGTATACTGACCTGGCCTGTTTGCTGTGTCAAACATTTTTGTTTTTCTGAGTGAAAGAAACTTGGGACACCCGAGAGATTGCTCTGCTTCCTCCTCCCCCTCCCCTACCTAACTACTAATCTAAGCTTTATGGCATTTGTTGACTTTCAATCTGTTGATGTGATACTGATGCACATAAGGTAGAGAAGATTTATTGTATTACAATGTGATTTCTTGATGTGTGATTTTTCTTTCTATCAGTAGATTACTTTATTGAGATCATGAAATGAAAATCAATTTTTCATTTCAACCTCCCACTTGTTCCCACTTAATTTATTGAAACAATACTGTAAAGAGTAAAAGAGATTCATTTCCACTGTTTTCAAAACAGGAGAGCAGTTCTAAGGATAAGAAAAAGTGTTTTACAATAGAGATGAAAGAAAAGTTGAGAAAATGGGAAATTGAATGCCCTCGCAGTGTTTTATTGAATACGTTCAACTTTGATGAAGCACAAAGGCATTGCTATATATTTTAAGTTGGCAGGTAATACATTCTGAGGGACAAAAGAAAATACAAATTAGAGTAGTTATGCTTCCCCGTTTCTGATCTGTTGATGAGAGAAACATGCAGTGGATGTCATTAAAAACTGGACATTATCTGTTCATAGTAATTAAACCAATCATAGTGTTTATCTGATGTCTTAGACTTGGAAATCACAGGAAGAATGCAGTAAAAATAAATGTTTAATGGTGCTATTTTGTGCTTAAACAAAGAGTTTATACTGCAGCAAGAAATGACAGCTAATTATGTGACCATTAAATAGGAAATTAACTAAGCAAATGTGTTTCTTCTTTGTAATGTAAAAGGTTTCTTATATGAAGGTCCTCTTTTTGATGCCTCTATATTGATTTCTGTGGACTTCTATTGATAGGTGTCATGTCCTTGATCTCTAAGTGAGAATGTAGATGGAAACAATTTGGGTGCAAGGGCTGTCATTCTAGGGTGTTTGCATAATGCCCGAAGGAGCCAGGCAATCATTTTGGCTGTAGGGACTGCTATAATTGTCATAAATATTGTTCAAAAGAGTGATTGACCTACCATCTACTTTGTGTGTACACAATCTAAATTACAGAAAGCACATTGGGGAATTAAACAAGACTTTTGATTTCTGGAAGTTAAATTAAAGAACTTTTCCGGTTAGAAGGCAGTGTCAAAGGAAAAGTGAGATAGCTGCTAAAGTTGTTCGAAAAATATCTCCAAGAGATTTTTTAAATGCAAACATTTCTGAAAGCCTAGCCAGATGGAAGAAGCTGCATGATGTTGATGTCTGCAGGACTTGAAGGAGACAGATGGTCAGCAACTTTAAATGTTGAATACTTTCAAATACACATGGAACAAAAAAGAAAGAGAATAAGAATCCAACAGATAAATAGCCCTGATGATCATAAGTCTCCAACTTATTTGAAGTGTGTGAGCCATCTGAAAGCACTCCCATTCAAACTAAAAACTACCACGGGAGGACTCAATGCTCACTAGACACCAAAGATGAATTGGAACCTCACCTGCTGCTCATAAAACTAGGCATTTGTAGATGAAGATGACAAGTTAAAACAGAATTTTAATGGGATCATACCTCAGCGACAGATGAAAACCTATTAACTGTAGATGGCCTCACCCTAGAGAAGGAAAATAGGACAGAGTGAATGCACAAGCATGCCTTTGGAGCTAATGAAAGTATTGAAAAATACCTGTGAGAAGAATATGCATCTGGATAGTCACAAACAAGAACAAAAGTGACATAAATGCTGAATCAATGTCTCATACTCTGGTAAGAATGAAAAAGAAAGAGCACAGAAAAGATGAAGAAATACCTACAGTGAATATGAATTACATGACTTGAATCCAAAACATAAGACATGTATGTGCACCTGGGAACAGTGGCTTTTTTATTTAATTGTGGCACATCAGATAGCTACAAGATCTTATAAGCAAGGGAATATATACCGATGATAAAAAGTAAATTGATAATTGAATGTAAGGCATCAAAATTGGACTTGACTCTGGTATGAGCCACAGAAACTGAGGTACCCTGGTGCAGTCAGAATGAAAAAATCTAAAACAGCCAAAATGTTTTTGAAAGATCCTGAGTATTTTGTTTTAATCATTTATTTGGCTACTACTCAGATTACTGAGATGGAAAAACATTAGCAAAATGAGAACAATTTTGGTGTTCTAGACAACCACCAGGAATTTAACCAGCAATTTTGAAGGCCAAATGATAACTGTAAAGATGAATCACAATCACTAGACTAAATTTTAAGTTTCCAAGTCACTGACTTTCAAAGTCCTCTGTCTGCTCTTGAAAAGACTGGAGTTGATATATAGATCATGAGGATTCTCACTGCACATCTTTTTTTCTGCAACAATTGAGATTATGACAGATGCTTCCAGCCTCAGAACACAAAGATAAAATGTTACAGGGACTGAAAAAACCTGTTGTGCTAATTTCATGAGAGCTTACAGTGCTCTTCCCTTTTCAATGAATTCCAGCTTGCAGAGTTTCAAACCAAATCCCTTTGCAACGGGTTTGTCACTCACAATGTCCTCACCTTAAAGTGTGTCACCAAAATTGCACCAGGGTCACTCACAGGTTGAGGAGTCAGCAGAAAAACTAATTCAGGTCAAGTAAAATAGAGGTATATTTCATGACCTGTGAAATTTTTATCCACATTAGGCCTCAAAGAATAAAAACGAGTCAGCTGTTCTCAGAATAATGGAAGGAATTATTATCTAAACTATGCTACTAGACTGAAGCATCATTTGTGGGGTTCCATCCCACTGAACCCACAAGTGTTGTACAAACAGTGAAAATTAACAGAGAATGACATCTTCAAATAAAAGGTGTTTGCTCATCTTCTTATTTCCATTTGTTAGGTGACATAGCCAAAATGAAAGCTTTGCAAATCTAGATTTTATTGTTAAATAAAAAAAAATTAAAAAGGGGACTGACATTTTCTGTGCAAGTACATGGTGTTCCTGCACACACCACTCTTGATTACTCACAAAAAACTGTAGGCAGAAGTTAAAATTGCACAGAACAGGAAGGAGAAGAAATAAGTCACAATGAAAAGGAAATCTTAGGTCTGCTGCAGAATACTACACACAATTTGCTAGACTACTTAGTGGAGCATGGTCATGTGAGGTGTTGGCTCTTCTTTCACTGTCAAATCTAATAGACTGAGCTTTAAGGGGGAAAAAAAAGGTGGAAACTGATGATCGTTCAATCTTCTCTATCTCACTTGGTAGAAATCATCACCCATGGACACCGTGTACTAACAAAACCTCCACTCAATACTACAATCCTTGTCAAATTCATATATGGCTTGTTTAACCTATTTTTAGTCTTGATTTGTAACCTACAAGAGCTGCTAAAACTACAGAGTAATTTTGTGAGTTTCAGTGTTAATTACAGCTTTCAAATTTCTATTAAGTAATCTTCCATCTTCACCAGCATATTGTTAACAGTTTTTATCTTTCACCTTCAGGGCTTAAAAATTTGAGACTTTCTCTTTTGCAGTCATATTTTATTAGTCACAGAGAAGATCTGTAGAGTGTTTTTTCCATGCACTTGACTCTTAAGTGAGTCGCTCATCTTCCTAAACATCACAATGCATTAAACTTAGTAGTTTTGTTTTTCTTCCTCAGGTTTTACATTGCAAATTGACTTAAATCTTTAAATTTAAAAATGTCATGAAACCTTTTATTAATGTTTTTTTTCCTAGACAACTGCATGAGTGCTAAAATTAATACCTCTAAGAAAATGGTTAATGGTTAAGTAGCAAAATCTACAACAAATTTTGTCTTGGTATTTAATTCTCTTAATTCTCAAGCTGCTATCAGTTTCTCATGTGAACATCTTTATTGATAGTATGTCCTTGTATTATTTTATATTAGTATCTGATTTACATGAATTGTGGAGCCTTGTCAGAGAAAAGCTGGTTCTTAGTCCCATGCTGCTTTTATTGTCCCATAAAATGTCTTTAATTTTTCTGTTAAAGAATTATTTCTAAACATTCACACCAAATTCTTCAAAGAAGAGTGTTTCCACATTATCCTCCCAGAACTGTATTTTTCCACTCTTTCTGTGAATCTATCAGCTATGGGAAAGAAGAGGATATGTGTCCCAGGATATGTGTCCCAGGCTGTCAGCCCTTCCTGAAACAAACAGTATCTAAAGTCAAGCAGTATCTAAAGTGTTGTTAATGACTGGTATAGGAGAAACACCAACTGAGTTGAACAAAAAGGCACATTCCTTCTGTTCATTGTGTTTGAGAAAATATTTATTTGATTCTTCCTGTCCCTAAAAGAAAGGGATTTCATCATATCATGACTATAGTAAGATATGTGTGGTTATATTTAGTTTGCTTTGTGGTAACTGTTGTTCAGATCTTGATTGTCACATTCAAGAGATGCTATTTCTTCCCATCAAATTCATTTCATGTCTCCATTGGGAATTATTTCATTTTAACAGCTCATAATTTTTCATACTGAGTGCCATGAACATTGGGGGAGGTTTGAGTAACACATCATAAGAAATTCATTCTCACCTAGAACTTTTTAAACCCATTGGCCAGTTTGAGCAGAACTGACAGAGGAACTGTGGACATTGATATCCTATAAATGCTGTGGTTCTGAGAGAGACCCATTAATTAGAAAACTGATAATCCTCATGGAAACTTGGTCCTGAGACAGACCCATTAATTAGAAAACTGATAATCCTCATGGAAACTTGGTCCTGAGACAGAAATCCACAGTAAAGGGAGACTAGTTCTGCTGCTTGTTGAATTACTTGGAATAACACATCAGAGACTGATTAGCTACACTGAGTCAATTAAATTCACCTATTCATGACAAAATCAGTCACTTTTTGTTGTGTGTAAAGCCAGCTGCTGTGAAAGCATTCATTTGAAAAGTGAAAGAAGATAGAGGGAATTTTTGTTGTTTTTTGTTTAATTTGAAACATGAATGTAATTGCATTTTTTAGTATTGTAGAAAAAAATTAGAAAACTAAGTCCTAAAATGTCAAAATTTGTGGGTTCGGGGGTTTTATGTGGGGTTTGTTGTTGCTGTTACTGCTTTTTAAATTCTTGTTAGAAAATTAAATGATAACTGTTTTGACTTGATTTGTGGCATGGTTTTAACACGCTAAAAACATCAGACTTTAGTCTGTTGAAATAGCACCAAGGCCAAACAATATTTTTTTCTTAAATAAAAATTGCAAAAAAGAAAAAGAATTTATACTTGGTTTACGGAATTGTAACAATTCCGACATCACAAAGCAGGAACATTTTTTTAAAAAAAAGCAGATAATCTAAATATTCAGAAATTGAATTTTTTAAAATATTACCATTTTTTGTGATAAGATAAGCAGGTTATGCGAATGCTTTTTTTGTTTGTTTGTTTCTTTCCATTTTTTCGCAAAATAAAAATAATAACTGAGAAGTTTCACTTCAGAGACCTGTTTAGCTCCAGCCCACAGAAAGGACATTAGTTGATCACTTGAAAGGAAAAGATGCCACAGTGTTTTTCATTAACCCAAGTTCCCACTTTCATTTTTAAAATTCTTTCTCTTTCACTTCAGTCACTCAATTTTACTCTCTTGAAATAGTCTTATTCCTGCATTCCTGTCTCTACTTTCTCCTGATTACATGGAATGTATTGTTTGACCCTCTGCCTTGATTCATGGACCTATGTACAATGGACTTGCTAGTCATAGATTTAATTTCTATATGTTCCTCCTATTTCTCACATAATGTTTATCTACCTGCACATTGTCATAATTATTTTGATATGGGTAGGAATAACTCTGTATTCACAGTTAACCCAGATTGGTAGAGCAACCATCTTTTGTGAACTAAGTCCTAAAAAAGTCTAGTGCACAGGAACAGTTGGGTAATGGTTGATTTTTGGCATAAACATAAAGGAAACCCGAGCTCATGTAACTTTAAGAGATTTATTAGACAATGCTGTGTCACGTGGTGCTGTGATTATTCCAACAGGAAAGAGATATGGCTGTGTTTTCCCTGCTTTAAAATTATATAGTTCTTTCTATGACTTTTTAGATCTTGTTCACTGTAGAAGAGGATGCTTACAGTGGAAATAACTTAATTCTTCAAAGTTTGTAAATGCAGTCTCAGAAAGGCTACCTTGGAACCTACCTTTATAGGCTAGAAAGAATTTAAAGTTTAGTGCTAAAAGTAGAGGAAATGTTAACTTAGTTGTGTTAACATTTTCCCCCCAGTCATGCATGCTATATGGGATTAGAATTGTTCTTATACCTTGTAATGTATGTAGGTTCACATACTCTTTGTAAGGAAATTTTGACTGTAAGCTCCATAAACTATAGGGTTTCTTTAGTAATTTTCCACAAGTATTGGCATAATGTTGTCTTTCATAACATCCATATGAATGTGATAACTTCTTTTTTTTGACAGGGACTGTTGCTTTGCCTAGAGTTTATTTCAGGGCACACTCCTGAGAATTCCCTTTTTTCATCTAGAGGTACCAACCATAGTATTGCTTATGAGAAACCAAATTAGCTTTGAAAAACATGAGAGTGGCTCACCAGCATCTTATCAATCATAGATTTTTCATGCTTCCTTCTTTTTCTTATTGATTAAACATATCTTATTAATTTCAATTTTTTCTCAAGTGTAATATTACACTCTGTGATTTAGCCTCATTGCTGGGTTCCTCTCAGTGTAAAAACATAAACCATTTCATACCTTGTGCCCTCTATTACTCACCTGTTCCTTGCACATCCAGAGTGAGTTTTCTTTGTCCCATTCACCAGAGTTTTAGCTTTATACTTCACAATTAACATTTCTATTGATAGCTTGCATTTGGGAATTACATATTGCCATAAACCACTCACAGCCAAAGAGTCCAGAAGTTTCCTTCAGTGTCTTAGCAATGGGAATTCCAAGTAAGTCTTGGAGCTTGATGAGGGCATTGTGACACAAACCTCAGCAGAGCATAGCAATGGTCAGGAAACTGTACCTTTTAATAATGATGGCATGTCCTCAGCCTTTTTCTGATTATTTCCAAGTATTAAGGTGTGTTTTTTTTTTTTTTTTCAGTGAGTCACCTTGCAGAAAAAACAGCTAAATAATAATTAAAGAAAGAAAGCAGCAAGCTATTTGTGATTTGTGTGCATGAGCATCTCTCATGCAATATATTAAAGCACTTGTTTTGCTGGAGTAACTCTGCACTGTCTTAGGAAAAAATTGTTCTTGATTATGTGATTCAGAAAGCACTTGAAATACATTTTTCAAAGAAAGAAATGTGTCTGACAGAAGCAGTAAATGAGCTGATTACTATTGCATAGCAACTATTCCTTTTTTTCTCAAAGCAGATTGAACATAGTTTGTAAGTGTGTATCTTGGTACATCAGGGAATAAAACCCCTTTTTTCTGCACAATTAATAAAACTTACAGTAAGTTTACATTTAAAAAATGCTTAAATATAAATTTATGTTCAGGTCAATTAATTTCAAGCCTACATTTGGAATGCCTGGCAAAAAGAAAAACAAAATTTCTAAAAAAGTTTGCTGAAGGATAAAATGGATCTCGTGGCTACCTTCCTTTTGTAAAAGCCTTGGGGCCTAATGTACACTAAAACCTTTTTGCTCTTGCAAAATCCAAGTGGGCAAATAGTTGAGGGAAGGTTGAAGCACAGGGAACTGCAGATGGTCATATATGGTTAATTACAAGGCCTTCATGGACTGGTCCTCAAAGGATTCAGAAAACCAGGTAGTAGAAAATGTGGTTTGTACTGTTGCAAGGAAGGAGGTGTATAAAGGGAAAGTGATACTTCCACCAAACTCAACATGCCTGTTAAATTAGTCATACCTTTTTTCCAGGGCAAGAAACATTTTGATTCACCTAGGAGGCAGGGGTGGAATAACTTAGAACTACAATACTCATCTCTATGGGATGAATATACTAATGATAAGTATCTCAGCACTGCTCTTCCATTTGGGAGTTCCTGCATTCTACTCTGCACATTCTCTGCACGTGTTCCCTCCACACAGGCATTTGCATGGTTCTGTTATCCTTTTAACTGATATTTTCTACTTTGAAAACAGAACTTTCATTATCTACCTCTGAAATGAAGTTAAAGTGGTTTACAATTGTGACTCAACTCAGTATGTTAACTAAACATGGACAGAGCAATGTCAACACTGGTGAAATTAATCAAGAGAACACCCATGCTCTGCCACGCCTTTTCTATTTTACATGATGTAATCAATGAAGAATTCTTTTTATTTAGGAAAAAAATGTTGGCTTAAGAATACCTTTTCTTCTCTTGTAGAAACCTTATTTTGCTTTAAGCTGCTGCACTTTCTGGATGTATTCTTTATTCTCACACAGTGAATTTCAAGTCTCTGTAGAGCCATACACTTACCAACATTAAGCATTTCTTTCATTTTACAGTAAAAAATTGCCACTGTGGAATTTCATTCTTAGTCCCTTAATAATTTCCACTTCACAAATGTGGTCATATTTTATTTTCTTCGGCAAAGTAGGTTCTTCCAATCTTCTATCCTGCTAATAACAATAATTCAGCCCAAGATATGCAGAAAATCCAGGACTGAGATAAAACCTAATGAAATCACCATGTTTAAGCATGCTTCAAATTTGGACATGTGTAGTACAGACTGGACATTTGCAAGTGTCATTTTCCTCAGTAGCAGCTCTTGTACATCTCAGGCCTGATCCATGCCCATAACCAAAAGACCTCCATATCCTTTTCTGGGTTATGTGCCAGGTTGCTCTACATGCAGCACAGTGTGTATGTATGTGTGATACATTCTTTCATGTGGCCAGTGTGGAGTGAGCCCCCTGGAGATGTATCAAGTCTCTCTGAGGGGTGAGCCCGCAGCCTCACAGAGTGGCTTAATAAGAGCGAGACCACTTCTCCAGGCGTGCCTTGTAACAAAAGAGGTTTTAATAAAAAGAGAAAATAACAAACAGTATAAAGCAAATAAAAATAAGCCATATACAAGTGCAAGGGAGACCCTAGCACCATGTAAAGCACCCCAGAAAAGCCACGAGGGGCTTTGTGCAGTCTTTTAAATACCTAATGATCAGGGAGGTGTCCTTGGCAAGCTGCCCAATGAAGAACAGCTACACAGCTGAAAGACAGGTCAAGAGATCTATCCATGCCTCTGTCCTGGCATAAGGCCAATGGCTGCCTAGAGTGCAGAGAACTTTCTAGGGCTGTTCCTTTTGCGTCTTATGGTATAACTAAACCATATCTTCCCTATAAGGAAAATATCTGACTGGTCTAAAACTGCATCACTACATATGTGTACAATTTTAAAGTCTCACTCTTATATTTGTGATTTTAATTTGCCACTCTTATACTTGGATGTCAAGACAAAACATGTCTTTCCCTTAAAACTCCACACCCTTCACAGTCTCATTTTTATAAACTCGGGACTATTGGCAAAGTCTTTGTGAGAAATTAACAGAGTAAAGCTGCCCTTGACCTGTACCTTCAGTCTCTTTCAATAGATGCCTAACTTGTTCATTTGATTTTAAAAGAAGTTTAAAGAATCCTGTTCCTTAATCTATCATTGGAAATGTGTAAAGGAGCTTTTAGATAAAGCTGTACAAAAGCATGCTTTAATGCTCAGAATTTTTAGAAAGAAAATCTCTTTTGAGCATCTTGTTTGATATATATCCAAAGTGGACAATGTAATAGTTTATATTGGAGAAGATAACAAAAACACTTCAAAAAACACTGACAAAAGCAGAAGATATAAGTAAGCTTTACCCAGGCTGGGGGATTTATGTACTGTGGTATGTCACTTAAAATAGGTGTTCTGAGGGGAAAAAAAAATGCTTGGGTTTTAGGGTTTGCTACAGCAAGAAGGAGACAGAAGGTCTGAACATTATGGGACACCCTATGTTAGAGAAACAGAATAATAAAGAAGAAGATGTAGGCTCTGTGAATATTGAAATTAAGTAGGAGACAGGATTGGGAAGATGGGGATCTTAGACTTCTTTACTGTACTGCAGTACCTGTGACTTTTGGGAAGCATAGTGAATTTTGCTCACGGGAGGCATGTAATAGTGTGTGTCAAATCATGGAGAAAGACTTGGGGAAAAAAAATCAGTGGCTTCATAGAAGAAAGAGTAGGTTTATCATGGGAAATGTATATATAATGGGATTTAGAGATTTTAGAGGGTGTCCAGGTGAAACAGAAAGTCATAAACAGGAATAAGGGATCAAATGCTGAATTTGAGATGGGAGCTTTACTGAAACATAAACTTTAAAGAATTTAGAGATTTTAGAGGAGCTAAGATTTTAGGTAGAAGACAAGCTTTATTACAGTTAAAATAAATGGATAGGCCTTGATGAAGTTAAGAGTTAGTAGTTAACTAATAATCGATTGCTTGTCAACACAATGTTTGGTTAGCTGGGTTTATAATGAAGAATATAGAAACTGATAAATAACTTTAGGAACATAAGACAATTGTGGGCCTCCCAGGTCTGAAACTCCTTGAAGATGGGGAGTTGGAGTTCTACCAAGGGTTCATTNTGTCCATGATAAGTTGGATATTGGTACTAGATCAATATCCATATTTTAATAAATCATTACAAGGAATAATGGATGAATTGGAAAGGAAGTGGTATTCAAGGAATGGATATCAGGGGATTTTTCTGGGCTGGGGAGATAAGGAAATGTACAATAGATGGAAGATACAAGAACCTTATGGGAGAGTAGGAACATGAAAGAAGAAGATATATTTTGAAAGAGGTCTAAGAGAGAAAGGGATGTGACAAGACAAGGAATAAGAGCAATATAAAAGGAGTAATAGGGAAGCCAAACAATGGAAACCTTGTGGGTTATAAACGACAAGCACTCAAAGTATATTTTCTGACTGGCTGGCAGTAACCTGTGTGCTGTGGTGCTCAAGTGCTGACTGACTGGTTTTCATGGACACCTAGACTGTCAGTTTGAGAGTGACTAAGGATATCACTGCTCTGTCACTCTGTGTTGCTCTGATATAACCCTATTTCATTCTTGCAGAGCTTGAGTTGTTCAGAGGCTCTGATGTTCCTTCATGAACTCAGGTAGGCTGCTGCTAATTCACCTCTCTATAGTGCATGGTTAACCTACCCCAGCTGCTCTGGCTGCAATGCTGCTTCTCTCTTACCTTGTTTAAGTCTTGTCACTTTAATTTGCTTTCATTGTGTTAGATGTGAGGAAAATACTGAAAATAGTTTTGTTTTTCATTACAATTTAAAACTGTGTGAGTTAAAAAAGAAATTTAAAAATATAATTTACAAGAATTGTAAAATAAATTTAGCTTAGGCTGTTACAGCTAATGAAACTAATTTACTAATTTTCAATCCAAAGCTTCTCATGCTTGTGTAAGAGTTCTATTACTTTCTCCTTTAGAAGTAGCAGAGCAGGTCAGTTTGAATTCAGAGTGGCCTGCAGTTCTTCGTAAAATAGAGACAGAAAAATGGTGATTCAAAATATGGTCTTAATCCACTACATCTTTCCTCTCTGAAAAAAAAAAAATCATTATTCAAATATGATGTTTTCTTCTCAAAGGAATGCTGTGTTTTAATTTCCTCAGCTCTGGAACAGCATCCTTAACAGATGTCCTCTGCTCTGTTCAAACAAAACAGTTTGGTTTCTGTTTTATTTATTTTTGGTTTTGTTTTCTCTTTTTTTCAGAGAAAGATAGCTAAATTTTATGTTCTCATAGGCTCAGGACTGTGAAATGCCATCATGGGAAAGGGTGATACAAACATGATGGCCCTTTTGAGCCATGTTCAGTGTGTGAACATTTCAAGTGCAGCTCATTGTGCCCATTTTTTTTTTTCTTTTGCTCTTTTTCCTTTTCTCTTATACCACTGGATTGTAGTTCTTATAGAGGTTGGTATCTTTTGTCTTTTTCCTCTCTGGATTTTCTCAGATATCTAAATGCACAATGTACATGGCACTTTAGAGAAAGGATGTATTTATAAGTATTTGTATGAAAATACAGATTTTTTTTTATTCTTTTTTTCTGGCCATTAGAACTCTGGTTGGACAATGAAGTAACCAATTTTTTTTTCTTCCCAGCAAAACAAGCTGGCCAAGCTGAGTTTTTCTTCTGACAGTGCCAAGAAGTTCCACTTCTTACAGAGCCACTCTTCAATTTCTCCTTGGGATGTTTTTGTCCCTTTGCCTTTTTCAAAAATTACATCATCTTGAAAGCAATAGAACATGGGCTTAGTTTTAATCCAATAACTTTTTAAAGTACATTTTCCACAGTACTATTACAAATCGTATTTTTGACAGCTTCAGAATCATATTTACTTCATGAACTTGTTTAAGAGATTAGATCAGCACTGCAAGTTTTATTGTTTTGTTGATTTCTTTTCTGTGGTAATGTAATTGACAGGAGCTGATAAGCCTGTAAACTCAAAAATAAATATTGAGTGTACTTCCAAACTAATAGCCCATTCATCTTCATCTGCAGTGTTGTCTGTTGTCCCTGTGAAGAATTACTCTGAGCTAGCAGTGCTGTTTCTCCTGATAGGAAGCCTGTGCTTACACCTATGTACTTTTACTGAAGTATGTATGCAAGTTTTGTAGCTATTTTCCAAAATATGGACTTCCAAGTCTTTCATATTTTTATTGTCTACTTTACCAATGTACTCAGCCCTGATTTTCAGAGAGTAACTTCGTGCCCCAATTGAGTGGCACCATCTGCCTCTGCTGCTCTTTTTGCATGGTTATTCTGTCACTATTATTTCACCTAAGTTTGTTCTGTAGACCTCCTCTAAATTTCCTTGTCTTGGATCCCAATACAACTTCAAAATTGTAAAGATGAATTTGTTCTCTTTAATATATAAGGTCTTTATTATTGCCAGAAGTCATTAAGAATATAAAAACCTTCCAGTTCTACTCAGAGTAGAAAAGATATCCAACTATTTTTTTTCTTAAATTAAGAATATAATCCAGAATAGTGCTTCAAAGCTATATTCCATTTCTCTTACTTTGTGATTCTTTGTGGTAAAGCAGAAAGTAATGTTTAAATTTGTTCTAGGTACCACCTATGTTCCCTAGGAGTTTGAGTGGAATGGCTTGCAGTCTTGAGTCCCTGCTTGACCCATCTTGCAAAGCTCAGATCCTGTAAGGGCACAACAAAGGCATGATTCTCCCCTTCTGTTCATGAGCCCAGCTTGTCTCAGTGTAGCAGCCATCTCTCCAGCTACCTGCTTGTATTCCTGGCTGAGAAAGGATCTCCATCTCTTTTTATTGTATTTCCTATGTTATAGGAAGTGTGCCACAGATATCGCAGTCACTGGCAAATTTGACAGGAATCTATCAATTGCTTTGTTAATGTTTGATTGGTTTCAGTGTGTTTTTCTCATGCTCAGGGTCTACATTAAACAAAAATCAATGAAAGAAAATGGGAGTGCTTCCCATAAGAATATAAACAAATAAATCAGTAATTCAGGATTTCAGAGTAAGAAGAAGCAGAAAAATTGTCAATTGTCTCTTCACTATGAAAGATTCTCATGGAGACTAAGATGATGGGTAGTTACATCTTAATAGATTTGACTCTCCTCTTTTTGTGCTGACACTCTTAGGGGCATCACTCTTGAAGATAGATTACAATGTAAATATTTTAAAATAAAGTAATGACTGTATTCCCAGATACTGATTACCTGAAGGTTGCTTCTAGAAAATTGGACTGAAAGTAATTCTAGTTTATGAAAAGATCTTCTCAGTGTTTATGATATTGCACAGTTGCAAAAGAGGTTATCGTTGTACTTCAAACATTCATCATGGTAAGTGCAGAAAATAAATCATCCTGACTGCAGAAACACTATTTTATAGCTCTAAATTATTAGACTGTAAATTACCTTCTTGGAAAACATACTTTTAGTCTGGAAATCTCGTACAAGGAATCTTTATGATCTCATTAGGTTTCCCCTTTGTGGTAGAAATTTAAATAATTTAGCTTTTGATTACTAATTCATAGCAAACTAATTTGAGAATGTTTACATTTTATAAAGCTCATGCATTAAATTATTTATCATCTGATATAATTTCAATAGGCATTTGTTCAATTTTTTCATGCTTTACATATGATGCCATTAGCACAACAACACCCCACAGTTTAGATATTGCACAGAAGGCTCGTATTTTAAACAGAAACATGCAAATGAGTATTTTGAAGCAATATAGCATAACTTTGCTTGTCCCTTCTAATTTCTGCTTCTCCACATACTTATTGATAATTTGTGCTGCGACCATGTACTACATTTACCACTGCAAACTACTAGCAATATGGAAAGAGAATAAAATGTGTAATCCTTCTGACAAGAGGGATTTATAGTGGCTACTTAATCTTGTTTGCAGCAGCAGGACTTGGCTTGTTTCTAGTGAAGTGCTTGGAGAATCATCTTAAAAGTGAAGCATAATTTAATAAGGCATCACTGTGAACAATAAAGAAACTTGCTTCTTGTAGTTGGATATGAAGTCAAGGGACAAAGGCATAAGTGTGATGAGGATTAGTGATAGTGTGTGATGGTAGAGGGCTGCACAGCCTTGTATTGGGTGAGATGTAATCCCAGAGCTTCTGTGTAAGCATGGTGTGACTGAGCAACAGCAACAAAAAGTAATTTTGATTGCTTACTTATATGTTGCAGTGAATAACAGAGAATCCCTTCCTATGGGCATTTATTGAAATATAATTATTTAAAAAAAAATATTGTTTCACTAATGCAAACTAGAAGAGCTTGTTATACCAGGTTCAGGTCAGGTTGTGGTCAGGTTCAGTGTCAGTGTGTGTGGCAGAACTTGGCCTGTGTTGATATTTGGATTGACTCTGTATTTCTGTTTTGCTTTCACTCATTAAACTCCATCTTTGAACATGCAAGTTATTAGAAATGCTTCACTGAATTTGAAGCTGGGTCAAATAATATTCATAGGATTGCTTGCCTAAAATCACAGTGTAATGCATATCATTATTGCTTTTTGGAAAATATTAGTAGTAATGGTATAGGTTACTGTGTTGCAGATTACTTCGACCTGTTGCTTGATTATAAGATTTGGAAGAGCTACAAATTGAGAGATAAGAAGCCTACTATTTTTTTTTTCTGCTTTAAGTCTCAAATGAGAAATGCCGTGTGTAAGCTTGGTCTACTTTAGTATAGAAAAACTCTGAAGGTTCACTTTACCTTATGCATGACCTTTACTGAAAGAGGAGGACAGACCTCAAGGGTGTGCTCCTGTGGGGTGTATTTAAGCTAGAAGAAATATTCTCTATGTGATTAAGAATTTGTCAGGGAGCTTATGGCTCTTGTACTCTACAGCCTGGATTTGCTAATGTGTCAGAGTTGTCTTTTTATTCATTGAACATAATGCTTTGGCAATCTTTTCATAAACCAATTTATTTTCACGAGCACTTCAGAATATGATTCTTCTTTCATACTCATACTAAAGAAGTTCTAGTTTTGATTTGCTCTGTTGTAGCTGCCCACTCCTCGTGGGNTAAAGACAATGATAAGCTGTAGGTAGAGGTCTTGCTGTGCAGAGTTTTGATCTGAGAGAAAGCTGGGTATCGGCAGAGGTCAGCTCTGCTGATTGGAGACTGTAGAAGGCATAAAGATCAAATTTATAAGTCTGGGGCTGGACTTCTCTGAGACAAAACAGTCAGAGGCTGCCAACTGGTTGTGTGTTGGTTTATTTTTTTAAAAAGGATGTGGTGAAGAACAAGGAGAGGAATCCAAAGCTGCCTTTCTGATTTCTCACGTTCCTCCTCTTCACCAAAAATAGATTGATAGAATACCTAATTCGTAGCTACACATGTACTTTTCTCTTAAGAGGAACAAAGTCATATGGTAAATTACAGACCATAAGATATGAAGCAACTAAACATCCCTAATTCAATTGAACAGGAAAAAAACCCTGTTTGACATATAAGAAAATGAAAAAGCTGTGAAAATATGGAAGGACCAGTGATAAGCCTGCAATAAGTTCTTTAAAATTTGTATTCACTACATGGGGATTTACTCCACATCCAGTAGCATGCTATTGTTAAGTAGTTTTCAGCGTGGGTCATATTTCTGTATTTCAGAAGCAGAAAAGGGTAACTGTAGATGTGCCATATTAATGTTCAGGTCACTTTTAAGCAGGTTAGCTGAACATGTGTCCAGTGGGATCACTGTCATAGACTAGGGATAGGTTTGTTTATAATGAAAGATTGTGTATTTTAACCACTCTGACCTCAGTCCTAACCCCTTACCTATTATAGGACTAATTTAAGAAAACAGTAGTGAATTTGAAGCTTGGACAGGCCTCAAAACTTCCACAGAGTTCTTGACCTCATGGATTACTGATAAGGATTTTAGCATGTAAAGCCTGAGAGATTATTCCTCTCTTTTGATGAATAATGGTGCCTTATTATAGGAAGTTCCATTCCTTAATTAAGTATAAAAGCAAAGGTTGTGCCTTCTTAAAACATTCAATACTCTACTATTAAGAGAAATTGCTTGAATGTGAAAATACTGTTGTCCTCACTGCCATCATTATTTTAGTGGTGGTAAGGCCAGATTTAACTGCCCTCATGAAGCATGCTTGTCACAGCTGATCATGAAAGATAAATCCTGCTTGCATATGCTATGGCCTTTGTGGCTTAACAGCCTCATCTGAACAACATAATTCCAGACTGAATCCTTTTCCTTTGTTGCTCTGATGCATTCACTTGTTAAAAAATGTATGTTATGGGAAAACATGCCACTGAACCAGTAATGCAATTGCAATTATTGGTAGACTTGGACAAAATATGTAAAAAATGAAGTGTTTTACATGGTATTTGACAGGAAGCAGTGTAGACACTTTTCTACAGAGCAGTCATGATTGTGGCATGAAGGACTCTGGTTCTTAACTCTTCAGTTCTGAGCATCACTCCTGGGGGAAGAACAATAAGTAGAGAAATTAAGTTATTTGCCCAAAGAACACAGGCAGTTATTCCTTAGACAGCAGGGCTGGGGCTTCTGCAGCTTTCCAGGTGTTTATTTCAAATTCTCCTCAGGATGCACTTGGAATTTTTGGCTTCAGTCTTTTCAAAGATACTGAGGATGACATGTATACAAGTATGTAGATTGTATCTATTGTATACTTGTATACATTAACTGACATTTATACAATTTTGTGAATCTAGACCGACGGCTTCAGTCCTGAAATATCCTGCTCTTACATGAGCTTCGTATTGCAGAAAAATGTTTGGACCCAGATAACCTTATAGAATTAGAGTATAAGGAGGAAATTTGAAATGTTGCCATTGCCCTAGTATTTTTATTCTTCAAACTTAAACACTAGGGCACAGTGATAGTGTTTGCTTCCAGTTTTCTAAATATACTGGAGACCTGTAAGCTATCTCTGTAACCACGGCTGTCAAATTCATGGAAAACAATAGATTAATGCTTGCTTAGGAAGGAAAAAAAAATGAAACTTATTTAAAATAAAATAGAAAAGAAGTATTTTATTTTCCAAATGTTCACAGATCTTAATAACTTTAGCCCTGTGAACAAGGCTTTGTATCTTTGGGGAAAAAAAAAAAAAAACAAAAACGAAAAAAGCAAAAAATTTTTTTTCTTTGACTTAGACATGTTTGTTGTCAAAATCTGTCCACAGAAGTCAGCTGAGTCATTGGTTTACATAGATTTTGGATTTTCACTGGTTTTGATTTAAATGATGCCATTACTTTTTGCTCTCCCTGCCACTTGTATTATATGTATGAGTAAGAAGAAGAGGGTTTCTCTGCAAACTGAAGAAAATGATTGAGGGGATCTGTTTTTCTGTTAAAATGAGCACTTAACAAGGTGATCTTTCACAGAAGGATTGCTAAATAACATTGTGAAAAAAAGCTTTATTTTTGAGAATATTTTCTGCAGGTGGTCCCTCTCTTCTAGGGCTAGCTCTGCCTAGAGGCGACCCTGCCACGATCTGTGAGCCGAGGCCACACACAGACCCCGGTGGGTGCAAGAGTGGTAGAAACCTTCCTGCTGCCGTTGGAAAAAGAGGCTGACTGCTTTGGGGGTCTAAGTTCTCAGGGTTTATTGAACTTGGCAAATCACCCCAAAGGAGCACCTCTCTTGGGGTGTGCAACACCTTTTAACAGGGGGAGNAAGCTATCTCTGTAACCACGGCTGTCAAATTCATGGAAAACAATAGATTAATGCTTGCTTAGGAAGGAAAAAAAAATGAAACTTATTTAAAATAAAATAGAAAAGAAGTATTTTATTTTCCAAATGTTCACAGATCTTAATAACTTTAGCCCTGTGAACAAGGCTTTGTATCTTTGGGGAAAAAAAAAAAAAAACAAAAACGAAAAAAGCAAAAAATTTTTTTTCTTTGACTTAGACATGTTTGTTGTCAAAATCTGTCCACAGAAGTCAGCTGAGTCATTGGTTTACATAGATTTTGGATTTTCACTGGTTTTGATTTAAATGATGCCATTACTTTTTGCTCTCCCTGCCACTTGTATTATATGTATGAGTAAGAAGAAGAGGGTTTCTCTGCAAACTGAAGAAAATGGGGAGAACTCGAGGGAGGGACAAACATGTAACATCAAATCATCAAGAAGAACTAAGAGAACTCTCTAGAGCAAAGGGCGAGGTTTGGGGAAAACAGACAGGTGCCAGGGGAGGGCACAGGGGAGATGGACAGGAGCTCAGGAACGGCTGCATCAGGGAGGCGGACCAGGCAGAACCAAGTGCAAACAGCAAAAGGGGGTAGCTTGGAACAAACCAATACAAATGGAAAATCACAAACCCCAATAATTTACTTTTAAGGCATTAGTGGCATTGTGAGAATAGGTACAAGATGAGCAAAAAGCCCTTGAAAAATGATGTTAAGTAAGTGTTACTTACTTTCTATTAAAAATAAGAACTTGGGGAATAACTAAAAGCCAGAATAGCTTATTCTAAGTTCAAACCAAGATGAAGACATGAAAAGAAAATCCAAATGTGACTGCATTTTGAAGTGTTTACTCTGAATATATCTGTAAAAATACCTTGTTTACTGAGTTCTGGCTTTTCCAATTATTGAATCAATTTTTACATGTGTACACAGAAATGTGTTATCAGAGCATAAGCGTGTAAAAAGAGTCTGATATTTATGTCTTGCCTGTTGAGAAAAGCTTAAAAGGAGCTGTAGCATCCCTACTCTCTACACATATTTCCCTGACATGACATGTAATTCATCTTGGTACTTATGCTGTGAGGAGGCTGTTTTAATAGTGCTTCTAGTGCACTTGAAATGGCAAGGCTGGCATGTTTTCTGAACACCCACCAATCCTGCCCAGTGGGTGAGCAGCCCCCGTCTAAAAGAGCAGTACTTGCTCTTCTGCAATATTGTGGATAATGTTCTTTTTAGACTACTAGTCGTTGGCTTCATCCTGAAAATAAAGTGCTTGCATGCATCTCTTTCTTGAAAACCTTGAAAATGCAACCCATTTCTGTGGAGGAGCTCTCTGGGAGAAGTGTTGCTATTCTCTGCATTGAACTAATTGTTTTCCAATGTCAGTTATTATCTGAGAGTGCCTCCAGGATCCGTCCTCTCAGAGGAATGAGCCTCATCCCAGCTGGGTTTTAGTACCTAATTTTTGCAGCTTCAGATAGGAACATAATATTAAACATCTCTTAGGTTTTGGCCTCCATATAACCAGCCTGGGTACTGAACAGTTAATTATGCTACAATTTTGAATTGGGCAAGAGAGATCCTCCAAGATGTCAGGATCTATGTGCCATCCATCATCACAGCACTAGAATTTAGTATGTACTGTGCGTACACCAGGTGATGGGTTAGAAGTCAGGGTTGCCTTTGTCTTTTTCTCTTCCAGTTGGTAATAATTGAAGTCCTTTGTAACACTGCAGCTGTTGATGTGATAGAAAGGAACCTTTTCTAGTGCCCCAGAGCAGAAGTTAGAGAATACTTTCAATCTAAGAGCTACTGTGAGTGTCTGGATTTGAAAGGCAGAGAGTGCTGGAAATGAGTTGTAGTTCAGATCACCAGTGTGCTTTTGAAGTTAACCTCCTGATGGTACCCACTTACTCATATTTGACCCAGGTTATGGAGCTTTCTCATACTCTCTGAACCAAATTCCTTTGGGGACTCAAAACCAGAAGATTTGCTCCAAAAATAACTTGATATTCTACTTCTTCTAGTGACTATTCAATGCATGACACCAATAATAAGTGCAAACTTTCTGAAATGTGTTCTGTGCGTTTCCTGGCTTTTCAACAGCAACAACCTCTTCATTCTGCATCTGCTGCCACTGAACTACATCCTTGCTAACACAAGTCACCAGGAGAGGACCAATGCTAGGCACAGAAGAGATTTTTTTCTTGTTTTATGTGATCTGAGCGTTTTCCCTCACAAGCACTCATGCCATCTGGAGTTCAAGAGAAACAAAGCTGTTCAAAGAAATTAATTTTACTGAAGGAAAAACATCAATGTGTTCAAGATTTGGATTAAATATTAGGTTAAACTGCTATGTTGGGAAGATAGAGTAGCTCTGGCCCAGGATCCTTCCATCCCACAAGATTTCCACGTCTTGTTTAGAGAGTGCCATGGATCTGATGCTGGCACCCATCCTGCTTTGAGCAGATGCTTTCCACAGCTTTGACCCTCAGTAGGGATATGAGCTTGGGGACAGAGGGGAAGCATGGAAACCTGTAGTAGTTCCAGCTAGGCTGACCAGGTTAGAAGGAAGCTAATGAGTTATTCCTCCTCTAAAACCAGTCTTCCAACATTTCATTTTATGCCTATGAGCTATAGTTACATGTTTGATTGCAGAGAAAATATGAAGCTTTCCTTGGTTTTTTTACAATTAACTGGGGTGGTTTTTAGCTCAGGAAAAAGTATCTAAAACTGATTTAAGTTAGAGAAATGAGTTTTCTATATGTTTTACTTTATCAGTATTTTATATAGAATCTCTACTTGGATCTCTTCTCTTTTCAATGCTAAGAGGGTATGCATCAATATTTTTCAGACTGTGGGTAGTACTCAGAATGTATGGCATAAGTGACATTCTTTAAGTATGTTTCCTAAAGTTTCTCAGTTTAGCCACCCCATGTGTTTGATATTCAGCCCACAAAACTTACTGAAGTGTATTTAATTTTCTTTCTTTTTTTTTTCTTCTTTCCTTTGGAGCTTGACTCATGCCTTTTAAATATTTATGTTTGGAAATAATTGTGGCAAAAAACAATTTATAAACTCAGTATGTTTTAAGGTTATGGAAAGCTTGTTAACTGTCTAAGTTGATACTATTATTCTAAAAGGGTAACTGTAAGATTTCTTCTTTCATTTACTGTTTTCATTGTAAATACATAGTTTGATAACTCTTTCATCATCGTTGAGAAGGAAACAGGGAGATCAATTTTTTTAAGAAGCTAGTCCAAGTAATCCTTGAAAAGCTGAAGGATGTGATGTGTCTATTCCCTTTCTATCTAGGCCCCTCCTCACAGCCAGTGAAGCAGTGATGCCTTCATGCAGAGGAGTCTGTTTTGCTTTTGTCCTATTAATTTTAACTACATTAAAATAAAGTTGTATTAGTCCAAAACTTAGAACAGTGAAAATTTAATACTGTAATTATAACCTTCTGCTGCAAAGTTTTTGAAGTTCTATGCGAACTTATTTAGTGGTAAGAAAATGTGCAGTTGAATTCCAAATTTGAATGATTATCTCTGACTAAAATACATCCCACCTAAAATAAAAGCAGTTATTTAAATTAATAATTCAGAGATCTTCAAGATGGCTTTCTTTTTTAAGTTGCTTTTTGTAATTTTTCTTCTTTACAGGTACAGACAGAAATAAACAATTTAGAATGGTTATGTTGACATGAGGTTTTTCATTTTAATACTGAAAAATTTGCTTTTTATGCAGAGAAAATTCATTTGAGTATGTATGTACATGGTAAGCACAAATGCACTATTAAATACGAAAAAATAATTTGACCTATTCAACTTAATAAATTAAGTCTGCTGATAATGAGCAAAAGAAGGCCTAAAAGCTTACAGGTATTTTTCACAGATTTTTGAGGTTGCCAGAAGTGAAATTATTCTTCCTGTAAGACCCAGCCTTTATAAAAATAATCTATTTAGTTGTCTTAACTATTACATGAGTAACTGGGAAATACAAAACCCCACACCCTTCATCAGCTCTCCAACTCTGTTTTACTTTCATTTGACATTTTGTTGAATGAGTTGACAGACCTGAGCAACCTTATAATGCATAAGTATTTTAAGCTTCTCTATATTTGATAATGATGATGCTTGATTGCTGAATGAGTGCAAGGTTATAATCATCTCCCTTGGCTTTTTTGTCATTCATAAGCTGCTTGAGCTGCTCTCTGCTGGCTGATGACATTTCCAGGATCTCTCAAGTGGATTGTAACCTTGTGTGTGCTCACTGAATTCCAAGGATTGGTCCTTCTAAATTCTCTTTGGTGATATGAGCTTTTATTCCGCTGAGCTTTTATTAAAAACAGGTTTCATGCCATACAGTTTGCTACTCAATGTCTTAAAATTCTCATAGAAAAGGTTTATGAATTGGAAATGAAAAGTAACCTAAAACCTCAAAATTATCTATTTGCTGCTTAGAGATTTCATATCACTTTATTTACTTAGTGAGAACCTAGGAAATGTGGCTTTAAAGATAGTTTTGTAAGCTTGGCCTAAAATATATACTATAAACTATTTTATTATTTACAATAACCTTCATTTTCAGATGATACCCTGTTTTGTCGTCAGAGCATTTGCTATAAAAAACCCAATAATAGGATTATCTGAGAACATGATTTCTTAATTCATATTGATTTTTTTTAATTTCACCTAGAAATCAATAGAGTATATTTTATTAAATGATGAAATACCACTATACAACCCTCAGGTATTATAAAGATATTCAATACTCTCTTTAATATCGTTATCACAACACACTGATTTTGTTGTTGGCAATATGAGAGCCAGCATTTTCAAAATAAAAGTAATTGATTTGCAATTGACAGTCCTGTCAGATAGGATGTGTTACCAGTCGTGTTGGTTATAAATGCAAGTTATGTAAGTGGGGATGTCAAGGCTGGGGGCAGCCTGGGCTGCATTGATTATACATTGGTGGAGTTTGCAGCCATGAGAGATATGGATGATGTAAGAAGTGAAATTAGGCCCCTGAACTTTAGAAAGCTGAATTCCAGCTCTTCAGGGAGATAGTCAGTGACATTCCCTGGGAGACTGTACTTGGGAACAGGGGAGCTGGGGCAGTGCTGCGAACAGAGCTGGAAGATCACTAAACAGATCTTCCATAAAGCATAAGAGAAACAAAAAATTGGGCAAGGAAGGCAAGAGACCGGCATGGTTGAGTAAGGAATTGCTGATCAAACTAAAGGGAAAGAAACAAATGTACAGGCAGTAGAAACAAGGACTTCATTGGCAACCTCTCATCCCACACGTCATGAATTGGCAGACAGGAGGATGTGGACGGGGAAAGCAAAGTTGGAAAGCTTCCAGCTGCCAAAAGGTGAGGTTCATGACCACCTGAGGAACCTGAATGTAAATAATTCTATGGGACCTGAAGAGATGCATCTTAGTGTCCTCAGGGACTTGGCTGATGTAGTTGCCAAGCCACTCTGATATTTCAAAAGTCATGGCAGTTTGGTAAAGTCACAGGTGACTGGAAAAAGATAAACATTGTACTCATCTTTAAAAGGGGTAGAAAGAACTATACTTGTCTGCCTCACCTCTGTGCCTGGGAAGATCATGGAACAGATCCTCCTAGAATCTGTGCTAAGGGGCAGGGAGAACAATGGAAATGATTCAGGACAACCAGCTCAGCTTCAGCAGTGGCAAGGCCTGCCTGACCAACTCAGTGGCTTTCTATGACAGAGTGACTACATCAGTGGATAAGGGAAGGGTTGCAGATGTCATTTATCTGGATTTCTGTAAAGGCTGTGATATGGTCCCTAAAACATCCTTCTCTCTAAATTAGAGAGAGATGGATTTTTGAATGAATTGTTAGATGGATAAGAAAGTTGGACAGTCACATCCTGGTGTTCATCAGGACTCTAAGCCATTTACCACAGAGGGTAGTGGTAAATGGCTTAGAGTCCTGAAGAACATCAGTGGTGAGTGGTGTCCCTCAGGTGTCCATACTGGGACCAGTGTTATCTTCACTAATTACATAAACAAAAGGATTGAATGCACCATCAGCAAAATTGCAGATGACACCAAGCTGAGTGGTGCAGTTGACACACTTGAGGGATGAGATGCCAGAGGGACCTGGACAAACACAAAAATTGGGCCCATGGGAATCTTGTAAACTTTTACAAGACCAAGTTCAAGGTGCTGCACCTGGTTCAGGGCAACTCCCAATATCAGCACAGGCTGGGGGATGAAGAAAATGTGAGTGGCCCTGCTGAGAAGGATTTGGGGATGCTGGTAGTACCTCCAGGAGAAAACTCTGGAACCTCTACCACCAAGAAGCACAGAGTGAAGTAGGACCAACAGGATACCTCTCTACATGTAGTGACCATCTTCTCCTTGATGTGTCTCTCTTTGTGGCTCCCACTTAATTTCTATTCTTTCTATCTCTGTACCTCAAATGTACTGTTAAATAGAATCCATATTATTGACTTCGGCAGATGGTCTCATTTGCACCTTAATTTGGGCAGAGGCATCTCACACTAATCAGATCTTAACAGTAGTGTGGCCAGCAAGTAAAGAGAGGTGAGTCTGCCCCTCTACTTCACTGTGGTGAGACCCTATCTGGACTGCTGCATCCATATCTGGGGTCCCCAGCACTGGAAGGACATCAACCTGTTGGAGTGAGTCCAGAGGAGGCCGCAAAGATGTTTAGGGGGATGGAGCTCCTGTCCTGTGAGGAAAGACTGTGAGAAATGGGTTTGTTTAGCCTGGGAAAGAGAAAGAATTGAGGTAATCTAATTGCAAACTTCCAGTGTCTGAGGGAAGCCTTCAAGAAAGAAGGAGAGAGACTTTTTACAAGGGTGTGTAGTGAAAGGACAAAGGGGAGTGGCTTCAAACTGAGAGAAGTTTGAAATCAGATATTGGGAAAAAATTCTTTACTGTGAGGGTGATGAGGCACTGGATCAGATTGTCCAGAGAAGTTGTGGATGCCCCATTCCTGGAAGAATCCAAGCTCAGGATGGATAGAGCTCTGAGCCACCTGGCCTAGTGAAATGTGTCACTGTTCATGACAGGGGGTCAGAACTAGATGGTAAGGTCTGTTCCAACCCAGGCTATTCTATGTTTCTATGAATAATAGCAATAAAATATTTGGTTAGAGTAATTAAACTAGGACTTGAAATTTTGGTTTTGAGCTACTACTTGCTTATATCCTGGTGAGTGATGTGCAATGTGATATGAAATACTGTGCATGAAGGCAGTGTCTGTGCCCAGAAGGGAAGCTGGAAGCTTGTTTCACCTCATAAAAAACAAAGGAAATCACAAAGGGCCTCATGGGGAGTGATGGTTTGAATAGGCTGCAGAGAGTGTGCAATAGCAGATATAATTTGACAGCATCTTCTGCACTGCTGGAAAGTCATGACCATGACCTGTCCTTGATTCACAAGTAGAACATCACTGTCTCCAGGGACTGCTGTACATGTGAATAGAGCACATCCTCCATTTCTTCCCCTCCTTAGTGAGATCAATTCCTTTAGACAATATCAAATGACATATATAATCTTATGATGAGGAATTTTGGTAACTTTTTTTTTGCTGCCTGTCACTTTCAATTGTTCCTTTGTCTTGGCTGTATGCCACTTCTTCCCAAGCAGCTTTGGATGTTAAATAGCAGTTACATTTAGCCTGTGACTTTAAAGGTCGGGTTGAATAAAAACATGTGGCAGTTGCATGAGGCAAACTACTTCTGCTGGGCTAATTAAAGATCACAGATCAAATAATGTCTTGTGTTAAGTGGGTGTAACTGCCTTGGAATTGGCCCAAGTATGTGAGCAATGGATTTGTTTTTCTGTGTCTATTTAAACTGTGTATTTCTCTATTACTAACAGGGTTTTTTAAATTCTGAGCTTGCCTTTGCTTTTTAAAGGTGTATCCTTGCATCTTCTCTATTGCTTTGTATTTATTTTGTGTTGTATGTTTCACAATTCTGTATGTCTCATAAGGGGTAGTGTAATTTTGCACAAAGTCTGTAAGCCTTGTTCTCTGTCTCTTCTCTTTTGGATATATCTCAACCTGCACAAGTTAATAGAGTATTTGAAGCCATCATTCAGGAACGGACAGATGCACTGAGGAAGAAAGACTGCCTGCAAGGGAGAAGCTTCTCTTGCATACTGAAATCTTTCCTAAAAAGGGTTTGGATATTCATGTCTGAGTTCAGTGTTCACACATTTTCTTTGTGAATTTTCTTTGTGAATTTTAGTGGTCCCACTGCATATGCAGAGGCACTAATAATTGCACTTGATATGCTCAATATAGTATTTGTTTATGGAATTAAGTAAATAATATTTTGGGTGTTTTTCCTGGTTTGAGAACTTGATTGGCAATATATAAGGAAGTGCTGTTCCTTAGTTTGGCAGAATGTGGTAGTCTGACATACACTGGCTCTTGGGCCTTTGACAACTATGAAAGGGTACTAGAAGTCTGCCTCCCTGGTCACTGAGACTGGGAGGCTTCAGGAATTACTCCCAACTCTATCACAGATTTCCACTAAGTTATCCTCAAGCTGAGTCTATTTTGCCTGTGAAGGTAATTTGGTATTGCTATCACTGCTTTTATCTGGACGCAGGGACATTTTTACTTAATTCTCTACCTTGTCCTCTCCTACTAGGCAAGAAAGGTTCAGAGCATTGCTGGACTGGCAGCCGTTCAAGCTGTCTACAACCCCCAAAGGTGATGAGTGTATTTTTCAAATTCTTCACTAAATTTATTCTGACATCTTATTATTATACATTACTGATATCCTTTATCAATTTATAACTTATTTTCTTAACATGGAACTGGACCATACAGGGGTTCTTTACATGGCTAGGCTTGCATCAAAATCCCTTTTAATGCATCATCAGTTCTTTTGGGCTACTTAATATCACAGAGCACAGCGTTTCTAGATATCCATGACATAAGCATGTGCCAAGGGGCATGTTATCTCCCTCCCCTCCCCCAAATGCAATAGTGTCATGCTGCATACAAGTCTTTCCATGTCAGTTTTTTTTACTTCTCAGCACAGTCAGATTTACTCAGACAACTTGATATCTGGATTGCCTGACGAAGTGGGATTTGGAACAGGCTGAGCTACTTGAACGGAGTTATAAATAGATTTAAGATTGTTTCTGCGCTCATAAATTATTATGTAAATATAAACCTAGTTTGTCTAAAGAATAGTTATTTTTGTTTTCTGAACAGTGACCATAAAACTTCTAGCTTAGAAGTTTTTGGGGGCAGAAGAAAGCTGGTATTGCTATCCCTGTCACTCTGTACAGAGGAAGTTTGGTGTAAATAACTTGCATCTTACAGAGAAATCTGTTCAAGGAGAGCACATATTAGCAACTCCAAATAGCTGCTTGTGCATCCAGCAGTCAGGACATTTTAGATTCACATGCACATTTTACTCTCCATGCATTGTTTGAAAGTTTTTCATCTAAGGCATTTTAAATCTGAGAGACTGAATATTTTTCTTTAGCAGTGGAAATGCACTCAATGTTCAAAGAAGTTAAAGTTTGACTATAACTATTGCTGTAATTACTGCACTCAGGCCTGTCATAAAGTATTCATTACAGGAAAAAGTATCTTGAAATTCCACTTAAAGCACAATTAGGTGATGAACCTATTATCAGTCATACTCTGGCCATGGTCTGATGAGGAGAACGCTGTGTGTTGAAAAATCTGCCTCAAGCTGCTGAACAAAGTTGACTAATTTGATGACCCAACAAAAGGGACTGAATGAGGCTATCTCAGAAGTGGAACATGAAACATTTTGCCATTTAATGTTACATTAAGAGTTCTTGATGAATATTGCTTATTATGGAAAGAAAATAATGTGTGGTAGGTCAAGAGAGAAAAGGATTTTAAGTGTTTCTTTATATTGGCAAAAGATTGCTGTGGGGTGAGTAGGTAACAAAGGCTCCAGTGAAAGGCAGTATTTCTGAAGGCAGTATTTTTCTCTCTTTAGACAGATATCATTAATGATTAGAAGAAAGATCGTGATGTGGAAAAGAGTGTGAACAATGAAGTAGGAAATAAGTGGAAGTTGCCTCCAATTTTGCAGTTTTAAAAATCTTAAAATATTAATTATAAACTCTGTAGTGCTCATGTCAACATAAATAATTTACCTTGAGGATTCTAATTATTGTAATATTCTACTTCTGTGTATGTTCATGACACTTGGAATTTTAGGTAGATAGATACTAGATAGACACTTCCTCAGTGTCTTTCATCTAGATCTAACTATGACCTGAAAACTAGAATACAAATTTTCTCTGAGCATATCTCCCATGTGCTGACAGAATCAGGCTTTCTACCAAATGCATCAAGTACTGTTCTTTCTTTTTTAAGAGAGAGTGAATAAGAGCTGATAGAGGTTTATTTATTTATTTTTTTAAGGTAACAGCTGAGAAAACAAGTAGCTCATCTTATTTAATTCCCTCACCTGACTGAAGAGAGTGAAATGTAAATCTCTTCTTCCAGAGCATGTCCTGCTACCATGTTGTGACATGAGGGTCTGTGCTATTTGCATCCTTCATCTTCTACTGTTCAGAAAATATCTCTGAGAGTATCACTGGAAAAAAAAAGGAAACGTTTTACAGCATTAGGTTGCACCTCCAGAATTTGTTTGCAAGAAAGTGCTAAACTTTGATGTGAAGGACACAGTCATTGGGAATACTATCTTACAGCTTGGACTTTCCTGTAAGGTACAAAATAATTAGAAAGAGAGGATTTATCTTGGCTTTTATCCTTGTTGACTGCCTTATTTAGTCTCTTACTAAGAATTCTGTGCTGAGAAAAGGTAAATTTATGTTTACCCCCTCACTTCCAATCCTCTTAAAAAAAAAAATTAGAGGACATTCTCTGGAAAAAACGTTTATAGTCATCACTTGCTTAATCATTTTGTCTCGACTGGAATAATATTAAGACCATCATCTAATAAAAATTGTGTAGCTGTTACTATTTATTGTGTTAGAAGTGCATTTCATGTATGAGTAACTCAGGACCTTGAGTTTCTTTAAGGCAATAAAGAATATTCATTAGGATGAATAGCAACAATCTGTTGGAAAAGCAGGAAAACAGCAGTTTCTTGATTATTCAGCTTTGAGTATTAAGTTTCACCAACCTCACCTATTCATTTCAATGCACATCGATATTGACTTCTAGGATTACTGAGGGATAAATTGAGTGGAGCTGCTCCACAAGAACATTACCGTTAGAAACTTTGTTGCTTAATTTTCTCTTTATCTCAGCAAATTTGCTCTTGATCTCAAAGCAAAATGTCAGGAAAACATTAATATTTTCAAGGGACATTGCATTCTGATTTTTGGTCCTGAGATGATTTCTTTAATAAAGACATGATTAGACTTGTTATAGTTCCTTCATTTCTTCTCTGTGTTTTGAAGCAGTTTTCTACTCTCTAACAAGGACCTCTTTATAATTCCTTACTCTCTCTCAAACAAAAAGACTTAAAAGAGATTAAAATATATTTCCTCTTTAAATTTAAATGAAGGTCAGAGCTCAATCATCCCAAATGAACAGCAGAAATAATGAAAAACCTACCTTGTGGAGTGTTTCCTTTTAATTGTGCTGAATTAGAGCTGCTTCTGAACTGAGTAATGTTATTTGAATATACAGGGGATTCCAAATCATTAAAGGTTCTCATAAAGAAAGCTTATAAATTTGACTCAGCTCAATGAGACTTAGAGCATATGTGAATAAAAATGTTTCTGTAAATGGGAATTGATTTTTCTTTCTCACTGTTGCTTTTCTTTAGTTAATCTTATGAATGTGTTCTGCACTAGTTACAGCAAGACAAATAGAAGGACACTGGGTGTCATAGGAACCAATATTAAAGAGCATATTCTAGTGATCTTTGACCCTCATCGTGGTACCTGTGATACCTTATGCTTTTCCTGAGAGAGAAGCTGTTACCAAGTCACCTTGTTAATTGACCAAGAGTAGCTGCAGACCAGTAAGGTAGAAGAATATTAGCATTTCCATACCAGTCCCAACATGAAAGCTTTCTAATCTTTTGTTCTGCTCTCCTTTAAGTCTATGTATCTGTACTAGTTTTTGAGGCACTGTTGTGGAGGATTATCCTAGCATAAGTAATTTCTCATGCATTCTGATCCTGATAATTGCTGGTCAGTTGAAAAATCCCTTTTGACAGCAGTGATATAGGATCAAAATTACTGTTTGATCCCATGATTTTAAAAATAAATAAAAATAAATGTCATAAAGAAATTAACTTAAGAAAAGAAATTGATTTTCAGTGAAACTTTGGAGACATGTTTTTCTGATTAGGTTCTGAAACATTTACAATTTTGCTGCTACAGGAAGGCAATGTTATCATAGCTCCTTTATATACATATAGGTGGGATGGACCTCAGTGAGCAGGTCCTCCCTCTCTAAACCTTGTAATGCAGTTGCCAGTTTTTGAGAGACATTTTTAGTATGTGTTTTTTATTTACCTTTTTTGATGGCCTGCAGTGAAGTCTAAAAAAAAAATAATTCCCTGCCCACCAAAAAAAGTTTTCAAAGAAACATTAAAAGAATATGTATTTCAGTAGTCAAGTATTTTATCACTGTGTCAGGGTAGGATCAAATATAATAAAGTGCAGTGGTTATGCTTTTTTCTTTGTGATTGGGATTTTAATGTACTGAGCACTCAGCTCCTCTTTAAGAGATTAGAGGGATCAGGTTGTGAGCACTCTTCCTAGTCCAGTGAAAGCAGGAAGAAGGTGTTGGATACAGAAAACTTTGATTAGGTATTCATTTGGTCTTCTGTCTCCTCAATTATCAGCTCAACTGTGCAACTGAGTGTTTCCTGGGGCTTCAAGGTAGTGTAGTGCACAGCTGTGCTGTGGCTTTGTACAGGAGTCTGTGCTGTAGGGGTTGAGCTCTGCCCCTACAGTTATACTTGAATCTGCCCCTACAGTTATACTTGGAGAATGAACTTTTCTCTCTTCCACAACATGAGTGCCTTCCAGAGTGAATTCTTTTTAATGTGCCTTGTGTGGAAATGGTGTAAGCAAGATTTGCAAGAAAGTGTTCATTTCTTTACCCATAGCAATCATTTTTTTTGTATTGTGCGTGATTTCCTTTTAAAATGGGAAAACAATTATTTTACAGTACTTCTGCTCACATTGAATATGAACCATATGTTAATATTTAACTAAAATTAATTTTTATTTCTGCTAGCTACTCATGCAATAAGAAACACTTTTGTCCTAATTAAAACCCTGGGTATTATGCACTTGCGATAAGCATTACACTTTTCAAAAGGCACTTAGTTCTTATTTCTAGCTAAAGGAGTTATTTACAGGAGAATGGAACAGAAATCAGATATCTTTCAGTTGTTTTTCAGACCTCTTGTGTGCAAATACTATATCTTGACGTTTTGTTTTGCACTTCCAAGGTGATATTTAAAAGGCAAAAGAAGAAAGCCAAGTTTTATAGCCAGCCTCTATAGACTTAACTACAGATGAAAACAGTAAGTCTATAGGGCAATTTCTATAAGAGCACAGATAGAACTTACGTGGAACTGTGCTATGGTGGGGATAGATATTTTTAGAGCTGCAAGGGTAATAAAGAAATATTTATATAAGACTGGATGAGGACATTAGAGTTTTGTGGAAACAGTTGCATGAAGGAAGAAAAAAGTTTATTAGCTGCTATAGCTGAAGTGTATGTAGCCTTCTGGGGAGAGTGGAGAAAAGAGAACAGCTGGACCCCAGGGCTCAGAACTGTCTGCTGCAGTGCTGGCACTGACTGTACTCTTGGGGCCCATAGAAATTCAGTGCCCTGGAAACCTTACAACTTTTAACTAAGCTGGTAACAGACACAACACTCTTCTTCTCAATCTTAGTTAAGAACCCTATGTCAATATTGTTATCTGTAGAATCTTTTTGACTTTTAAATAATCTTTATATAATAAAGAGAAAATGCAAGGTGTAATACTCAGTGAGAAGATAATTTTACAAGAAATGAAATATTGTCCAAAGAACTATATTAATTAATTAATTAACTGTATTATACATGAAAGAGAGAGATTTATATAGGGTGTTGCCAGATATGATGTTTTATGTTGAGTGATGATATTGTGTTGCCATTTTAGCTTCTATTATTTCATTGATTTTGTAGAACTGAACACAGCCCAGACCTGCAATGCTGATTAAACAAAGAAATATTTGTTAATGGAAATTCTGAGCATCATGTAAAACAGTCTTTGAGTTCGACAATCAATATTTATAAATCTTCGTTGTCAATCTCCTGCCTTTCATGTCAATACCATCATAGTTATAGAAAATAGTAGCTGGAATGAGATTTAACTTTTCTGTTTGTTTGTTTTTTGGTGGAGGCAGAGGGTTGGTTGGTTGGTTTTTGGGTATTTTTTGTTGCTAGGCACTGGAATCTTCTAGGGAGTGCTTTTTAAATCTGTGGGTTATTGCAGATCCTACTGAATAGTGCTAATTCTTTGTGTTAATATTTGAATGACAGAGCAAATAAGGGCCATGGCTTCTTAAGTAATTGTTAAAAGGATGAAAGTTACTGCTCAAAGCACAGTGGATTTTGTTCATTACATGAGAAATTTCCTTTAAGAAAACTGAAACTGCACAGGCTGTGCCCCTCACTCTAGACTGCATTGTAAATGTGGCAGAAGCCATCACTAAAGGTATGCAATTGCTGAAAGAAAGTAAAGGGAGGAGTTCCTTTGAAGTAAACTTTTTAAGAGAAAAGTTAGATTTTGAAGCTGAATAGGTATTATCCTTTTTTTTTTTTCTTGCTCGGGAAAACAGCTTGGTTTAGGTTTTCTGTAAACAGGATTGTAGTGATTCAACACCTCACTCAATGCCATCTAACTTTGTTTTCTTGTATTGAAGTAAGTTCCATCTTAGTTCAGTAGTAGGGCCTTGAGGTCATGTGGTTAAATATGTATTTTTCATTCTCATTGTGAATGAAAAATTCACAATGTAGTATTCCAATAGTAGTTTTCCTTACTAGGGAAAAAATCTTGTGTTTGTGAAACAGGGAAGCTTTGCTCACATAAGCTATTTGGATGCATAAACAATAAAGGAAACCATCCTGAACTCCTTCTTTTTTTTTCCATTGCATCACTTGTCAAATATGTCCTTCCCCAGCTACTGGGGCTCTGTCTAAGTCAAACAACAGACACAGATCATTTGGTCAGCTTTGTGTTTGCAGAAGTAAAACTGGAGAGGACTGAAATGGAGATGTGGTGTTTCTGCACTGGGAATGAAAGTCTGACTATGTGTGCATGTTACCAAAAATCAAAATAATTGTTGGAGCAGCATTTGTGATGTGTTGCTCCACCAGTGTGCTGCTGTCTTTCAGACACAAACATCAGGATAGATAAGTTAGACGGTATTTACAATTTTGAGAAAAAGTGGTATTTTGCTCTAGAGTTGTAGTTTCATTGGGTGAATATGATCAGCCTAAACAACCAAGAAATATTTAATTGATCTAAGCACAAAATATCCAGTGTCAGAAAGCAAAGAAGAAATACTTGATCACAATAATTTCACTGTCAAGCACTGTCATTAGGATGAATCTACAGCAGAAATATTAGTGTGGGTGGATGGGGTGAGAGGACATGTAAGCAAGTGTTGAACACACTTGACTCTAACAGGGTCAAGATCTGAGGATTGTTGGAGATACAGAGCCAAACAATGTCATGTCAAGAACTAAACTAAAACATGACACTTATTATTGTTAGATCAGGCATACAGATAGATTCATATCTAGGTTGTTGAAGCTTGGGTTTCTTTTAAATATCTTGCTTAGTTGTTTTATCCTCATCTGCCTCCAAAATTCTTTGCAATTACAAAAAAACCTTCCCATTTCCACACCAGGTATATAAAAATCAATGAAGCATTTGAGTGGAACCACAGAGAAACCTGGTAGAAGAGACTGAATTCAAAACATGATGCAGTACATTTTTATATATATGTCCTATGCCCCTTACACAAATTTATATTCTGTTCACTTTGGGAATCAAATACTATCCTGACAGATTCAACAATATTTCAATCATGTAAGCCCAAGAGATAGTAAATTAATTGAAACTTGTATTCATCTGTTCTCTAGGTTTATTTACTTGATGGAACCACTAATTGGTTTTATTCCTGGGTGCCCCCCACTCCTCCCTCCTGTATATTGTGTTTAGTAATTAGGCCTTGTTTAAATCTTATTTATGTAATACAAAACTTATCCTAGTCTGAAATCCAACCAGGGTCAAGATCTGGTGCTTCTCTTATTTTGCTGTGAGTGTTCAGATAATACTGGATGTAATTCTCTGCTCTCCCTCTAAAATGGCCAAGATTCCATGATTAATACAGCTTTTTTATTACTAGCTACACTGCTAGAACATTAATGTTCAGTATTAAAATCCTGAAATATATCTATTGAAGACTTTCACATGATTTTCTTATCTAATAAGATAAGAAGGAATAATAAGGAAGTCTTACTTGCAATGTAGGGTGTTTGGTAATGAATCCTGTGTAAACAGATGCTTACGTCCATACAGAGGTGCAACATCAGATGGGTGCCTAGGTTAAATACACTGTGGTTACTGATAAATCCTTTTTTTTAAAAAGCATATTTATATTGCATGAATTCCCTTTAGTGTGCCATATTTTGGAGGAACCTGTCTATAGGTTAATAGGATAATTAGGATAATAATAAGATCAAGAGATAAACAACAAAAGTTCAAGTTTAGTATTTCTCAGCTTTGTTACTTATTCTCTTCATATCCCCTTGAAAATCGTGTCAAAGCAAGCAAGCCACTGTAATCAATTAAACCTTTAGTCTGCTTTTTGTGAGTAGACATTTGACCCATTACAGCCTGCATCTTGCCCTGAATCCTTGACTCTACTCTTGAAATTAAGGAAAAAAAATATGCCCTTTGAGCACCCTTTGTTCCCAACCATTTAAATTATGTGAAGATTTGCAGTGTTGAAAATCCCTTAATGATAGATTGAGTACAATTGAAATATTACAGCTACTACTCAAATCAACCAGTTTATTGACATTCCAGTTGCTGGGAGTTATTTCCTTTTTTTATCGGCCACTGTACTTCAATGTTCTCTTCCCTTCACGAAGTAAGAACACTTACCTTGTGGATCTTCTGACACTAAACTGAGTGCTAATGCAATTAAAGACCATAACAAAGCTGAGTGAACATATCTCAGTTCTATTTTTTTTTTCTGCTCAAAGATGAGTATTTGCTTTCCTCTTAGTTGTGGCTTCTCATGATTCACGTGTTGCCAATATGAAAGCTCATGGTAGATTCCCTTCTGCTGGAATACCACAGATGTGGAGCTGCTTTTACAGCTTTGCAAAATTAAATTTCATGAAAATCAATGAAGTAACAGTGCTGTAAAATTGACATAAGCAATGAAGCTCAACATGTTCTCTGAAAAATCTTTTTCTAAAAAAGATAAAGCAGAAGCATAACATTTGGGCTATTGACTAAAAAAAGCAAAGGTAGATTTATTTGCCAATCCTGTGACTTTCAAGAAAGTCTAAAATATCAGAAAAATTATGTCATCTGTTTTGGAAATGTGATTTTCGCTATGACACTGGGAGAATGAAACATTGCTAAATTAATTCTTTTGCTAGCTCCACCCCCACAAAAAAAACCCAACCAAACAAAAAAAAACAAGACAAAAAAACAAAAACAAAAAAAACAACCAAAAAAACCTATTTAAAAAGCATTGATAAGGAAACAAAAGCAGACTTAATTTTGAATGAATTTTTGTGGATTTAGTGTAAGAACTGGGCTTATTTATGGGTTAATTGAGAACTTCAGATTTTTCACCCAGAAATGCTGGTATGAGGGAATTCGATCGTTCAATGGAGCCAGGGTGCAGAGGGAAGGGGGGAACACAGGATGACCAACCCTCAAAAACCCCAATGACCTGTCCTCTGCTTTCTGTTTCATTTTCCTTCCATAAAATTGTTATGACAGAGACAGTATTTCAGAGATTGATTTCTAATAGCATCAGCTTTTTCTGTCCCTGCCTGAATTACCTTGTGATCTTTCTCAAAATAATATTTATTGAGACTTCTTGGTTATTAATACTAACGACCTGAAGGTTTGAGAGAGTATATTCTATTAATACAGACTTCTGTTAAAATTTTTAAAAGAAGTCACTTTCTGAAGTAGGCATTTCTGGAAATCCTTGAAATTCATACAGTTCACAGTATGTATCATGTTTCTGATTCAGAGTAGTAAATTCTCGGGTATTTTAGAATGAAAGTAGACACAATGATCTTTGTGGGTGCCTTCCAACTTGAGATATTTCATGATTCTATGGTCATTTTGGGGTGGTGTTGCCTTTAGCATAAGTAGACAAATGTCTTCTGATGGGGGAAGTGAGAAACTACAGACTGATAATCAGTTACTATTGTGAGAGACTGAAATGTTAAAGGTTAATAACTCAAACAATTTGCAAAAGCATAGGTAATTTTAGAATAAACACTATCTTAATTTCAAGTGGTTGCCTAAGCATGCTGCAGAAATTGGACCTGGAAAAGTAAAGAAGAAGTGAGTATGACAACCATTAAGAAACCCAGAGATGGCTGTAGAGAGTCCTGGCCTGGACTTTGTAACAGATGAGGAGACAAGAAATATGAGGATTTGGGATAGGTGAGAGGGATGGAGGTCTGTTCAAAATTTAAGAAATCCTTAGAAGAAGGGGGGCAGGGAGAAAGAAGGAGGGAGGAGATGGGGAGCATGGCATTAAAAAGGCTGATAATATATAAACCATTTCCAGATTCTACATGTCTGACCTGTGCTGGTCACTGCAGACTGTCCTGTTTTATTAAATCCTTTCTGATCTCTGCACTGTACCACTCTACTCTCTCAGGGAGCTGTATAGGGATGGATTGCAAGCTCTGGAAGGATGGACATGAATGGATTTGGTGTCAGCAGGTAGAGTCAAACCGGGATGAGTGTGCACATGGGCTTGTCTGACTCAGCTAGAGCAGGTGTGGGCCTCATTGTCAGCCACCTCAGTGTGGGATGATGGAGTGTAACATTTGGAGGGCTGGAGTGTTGGTGGTTTTCTCCTCTCTTGGTGTGCATGGGGGTTTATGCACGTGTAACTTGGTAGCAGATCCAAGACTGGACTAGCTGGTGAGCAGGAGGACCTAACTTGGGGTGGTTCTGTCTTGAGTGATGACCTGTGACTGTGAGCTGCTTGTGTTTATTTGCTGGCAAATATCAAACTGGGATAGCTTGCAGGGGGGAACTGGAGGAGGTCAGTGTGCAGGCATGGGTGTTGAATGGGATGAGACTGTTACTGCTGATGTTCAGGGGATCTAGGGCATGTGGTGGCATGTCCTTTCCCAAGATGAACTTCATCCATAACCAGCTGGAAAGGAGGAAGTTGATTTAGCCATCTGTGCTGTGCTTACGTGAGTCCTGGCAGTGTGAGATGTGAGTCCTGTTAGAAGAGAATGCCCAGCCTGCAGCACTCAGTAGCTGATTGCATTGCTTGCTGTCCTCTGTGGGTGTCTGATCTCACACTGAGCATCACTATTGCCTGAACATGCAAATGAGAAAGTATCAGCTGCACCCATTGGCATGGAATGGAAAAACTGGTCCCTGCGGATACAGGCGCATTGGGCTGGGCTGCAGTGGCTGGAAAGGAGCAATCACAGAGGCAGCAGCATTAAACATCCCACAAAGTGCACCTGAGCAATCCTTTACTCCCAGTTAACAACTGAAAAAAAATCAACTTGCAACTGTAACTGGTAATTTAACTTTATAGTATTTTAAGACCACTAAGAAAAAATGTATTAAGACTTTGTTAGAGATAGACTTACTCAGAACATGTATCAGCTTTATTTCTAGTTTTTCTGTGAGGAGTTGCATACAGACAATTAAAATACAGGCAAATGAATGAAGACAATCCATTGTTCAAAATTCAAGGGAGTTTTTGCTGTGGTTGAGAACTATTTATGTTACATTAAGACCCAACATGGCTAGTGGTGCAATCTCAGATACATGAGCAGTACCCATTGAAGTGAAATGGGAGTGAGTTTCAAAATTAAATTTTAAGGAAGTGTAAAAGATTGATGAAAACAGACTGCTGAACTGTCCAGTTGTAACATCAAAGGTGTCAGGTTTCTGACTGTTTTAAAGCAAAGCAGAGGGGGAGAGGGAAGACAATTATTTGGTTATGGAATTCTACAAAATTTAATAATTTGGGTTTTTTGAGTTTCATAACAGAAAATAAGTTTCAAAAAGTTCCAACTGGTGCTTGAAGAAAGGTAAAAGGTTCAGATTTTATAGTATTTTCTCAGCACTAGTTTCACAGTCTTTATTGTTGAGTACAATCTTTTTTCCATCTACTACTAATGGAAAATTAATTTATTCTTTTCATACTAGTAGCTTCTAATATTCCTCAGTTCCCCTGCAGCACTCTATATTCCTTGTCAGCTACTCATACTTTTTTCATGATGCGGCTCAGGGGCTGGACATCTGGATTAGGAAAAGTACAGCAGCACTTATGAGCAGTGGCACCTGCAGTTTGAGTGCCCTTGCTCAGATGATACCACTGAACAAGGCATTAGTGACAGAAGAAAATTGAATCAGAATCAACTCAATAGATACTAGACTAGAATTTGAGACTAATACTTGAAAAGGAAGAGTGGGTTAAGAGATACAAGTTTGGTTTTTTTTGAAGTGATGGGGGCACTCCTTTCCAAAATTGACCAGCACTCATATATTCCTGTGTAAATGTGTTTGGATGCCAGAGAGAGCAGTGTACGTTGCTGCTATTCACTTACTTAATTTACATGTATTCTTTACTGTGAAAGGGGAAGAAGAAGACGAAAGTAATCTGTGTAAAGCTGAAGGGAGTCATTCATTCATTCATTCATTCATATGAATGTTCTGAAGTGTTTCAATTCATCTTAGAATTAGTATGTATTATAAAGATCATAATTCTGTGGTGATTTTGTGACCTGTTAACTTCTAAAATTTTGGATTCCAGGGCAGCAAACTGCTTACAGATAAGAATATACTGTATCCATTGATTTTTTTTTTTCCCACACTGAGTTGAAGAACCAGTATTTCCTTCTCTTCATACCTCTCACTTTTGTATCAGTTGTCTTAGTTATGGGTGGTTTGTCTCTATTCCTGAAAACCTTAACCTGCTCATCCTTGTGTGAAAGAGTCTCAAAATATTTCAGGCTGAAAATATACATAATCGTTGATAGCAGTTTCTTATCTGCCACCCACTATCTGAGTACTAAAGCAGTATTTTGTTAGAACTTCCAAAAGCTGCTGCAGAAGCTGTCAAAAAAGATTAATTATCTTGAATGTAAGAACTAGCAATTTTTCCCCATCTGCCTGTTGCCAGACAGCAGCGTGGGCTAGAGAACCAAACTCCTACTGAACTGCTCTTGGCTTGGTACTCAAGTACCATTGTACAAGTTCTTAGGCTTTGTTTGTGAAGCAATATGTAAAATTCTGATTTAAAAACTGAAGGATGAAATCTCAGTATAATACTGCCGAAAGGCTGACTGATGTCAAGAGAGGATATTGTTCATCTAGAAGCACCTGCCTCAATCTCTTTGGACTTAATTTGTATTTTGTGAAGAACTTTTCCTCCCCTGTTTTGTTTGCCTGATTTCGTTTTCTCACATGCGGCACACATGAGAATGTGTTCCCTGTGACCCAGAGGCTTCTTATTCAGTGACTGCTTTTCAAAGAACAGACCCACTCTTCTTACTCATAGCTCTGCTGTACTTTTTTCTATATGTCTAAAATTAAATTTTACCACTTTATAAAAACACTATACAATAGATCCCTCTTAGAGTGGTTTTTATTGTTATGTATATCTTCCCCCAATTTCTGTTTCTTAATGATTTCATGATTCTCTGCATTCTGTGAATTTTACATACAAGNTTATATATAATTCTCTGCATTCTGTGAATTTTACATACAAGAGCTATATATAATTGCTTTAGTATTGTATAGTAAGCTTCATGAATGGTGAAAATAATTAATAAAGGCAGGCTCCTTGATAGTTTTATTTTACTTTTTTTTTTTTTGAGATCAGGCAATTAATTTTTCAGCAGTTAGGGTGTTTTGATATTGTATAGTAATTTAAAAATCAAATTACTTTGTGGCACTAAGTGAAATACTAGGTCTATGTGCATGTTTTAATGAGAAAACTGCATTTGTTTACCTAGGCATAAGCTGGGGCTATGACATGTCAATATGGTCTCACTTAATGAAGACTTACAACACAGAATAGTATCTTACTTGATCTATTTTCAAGTTGACTAATAGAATTTATGCTTCCAATGAACTAAATCCAATTCTTTGATGGAACCGAGTTTGGCTTGTTATGTTACATCAACAATTCTGCTTCTGAAATATCCCAACATTATTAGGTTTATCCAAAACATATTTTGGCAAGGTGTCCTCAGATAGCCCTCTTTTTAGGATACTTGAAAGCTGACTGTATAATGCATTTCTTCTCACTAATGAAAATTGCCAGTGCCTGATGCTTATTATACTGCTCAGATGGTGACAAAGACTTGATAAATTTTATTCCAGAGCAACTTAAATTTTTGTAACCTGTTCCTCTGCCTCCAAGCATGAATATATTTTCCTGATAAATATTTATCAAGGGTTTTATTAAAGACCCTTAAGTAGACAGATTACATGGCCTCTCCAGGCAATCTATTCCAGTGCTTCACTCTCTTTAACCCAAAAGTTTTTCTTAATTTTTAGCTTGAGTCTTTTATGCTGTAATGTGAGCTCATTCTTTCATATCTGTCATAGGTAAGGAACAGATTAATCCCTCCTTTGCAGAAGCCATTTATTTATTTAAACCATGTTTGTATTTTCCCTTTTCCTTTTCAGGTAAATTAGATTATTTTGATAATTTCAGTTAGGTATGTTTTTGCAGACCTCTGATTTGACTTCTCGGATTAGTGAACATTCTCACTGAAGTTCAGAAACCAAATCTGGATCGGAGATTCTAGCTGAGTACAAGATTCTTCTTGGTTTTATGAGCCTCTCTCCATAATCTTCATCAGCATGTACAACTCTTAAGTATACTTGAGGGATCTCACCAAGTAGAGCTAAGAGAGGAACTTGGCTGTCCCTTCTTTCCTATGCCATTCCAATTTTGTTAATAAGAATAGGTAAGTCTATTGTTATTGTTATTCTAGAACTACTCTTTCCATTGGTGCAACAAGCCTAGTTAGATGTTATTGTTTTTTTCCAAAGTCAGTCTTTGATGCAGGTGATTCAGGAGCCACTAGGAGAAGGCTTTTTTCAATGACTCTTAACTTGATTCTTATGGAGCAACTCCTTGCTTTGTCCTCTCCTAAACTAAATCCATATACTTACACCCTGTTTGTGTATGCACCCTTAAGAATCTGACTTTTGTAATTTCTTGTATGTTTTCTTCTTATATTTGAAGTAAATGCAGAACTTATTAGCTCTATTGATATTTTTTATGAGTTTCTGACCTTCCCTGAGAGAATGATTTGCTTGAAATATCTACTTCAAGACAGGAAATGTTTATGCAGTTGCTTCTCCTTTGATTTCTGAGGGTTTTTAACTCTTCTACTTACTTATGGATTGAGTTGAAGTTACTTCTTGCTGTGACATTTTGCTCGGCCACTTCATCCTGGTTGTTCAGAATTATAGCTAAAAGCCATCTCTGACTTCTACATCAGGAAGCATTCATACAATACTGCAGGAATAGGGTGGAAATCTTACCTGCCAAAGCTGATCAATTAGGCTTCTTCTACAATTAATGAGGATTATTTGGCCTCTGCAGACTATGATGATAATTTGGAAATAGGGAATGAAATATTCTCAAAAAAAAAAAGATCTTTTGTTATATACTGTATAGATACAGTGTTTAGGTGACTGGATTAGTTTTTTTATTAATAACAATTTATGTTGCTATAGTTCAGCGAGCTGAATAATGCTCTCTACTTTTTTGGTGTAATCTTCTTTTGGCAGATGTTTGGGTAATTGAAATTGTACATTATTTAGTGAACCTCACATTCTGAATAATATTGCCATTGATTCTCATCAAGCCTTATCTTCTCGATGCTCATGGTTTACCTTGAGCTCTGAGCATTGTGGTACCTCATATTACAGCTCAAGGCACTGCCTGTCTTCATCTTTTCAGAAGATGACTGTTTAATTGATAAATGGATTGTCAAACTATTAGCTCTGATATTATTTTTGTTTCTCTAAATAAGAAAATATAAATTAAATCAGCCAATTAAAAAATCAAAAGTACTTCCAAGGTGCAGACCAAAATGATGAGAGATAAATGTCTTAGGGAAGAATTTTTTAGATTACATCCAAATGGACAAAATAGAGCCTTACTTTGTTTTAGGAAAAAATATGGAAGGCTTGTTTTACTTGTTACAAGTAAAGAACCATTTTGTCCCAGCCTCAAAATACCAAGGTAATTTGCTATAGTCATTCTTATGGCTGCTGATAGTAAAATAAAAATATTATATATCCTAAACAAGTTGGGAATGGTAATTTCTACCATCGACTGCTTCACTGTCCAAGCCGTTCGTCAAATGTGCTGTCACAAAAGCTTCTTCAGGTAATAATTTGAAGAATCAATAGTCTTCTCTCTTTTTTTATGAAACCTGGCAACTTTTCCATTGATTGCTTTTCTTCCAACACTGCACCTGCTGCCTTTGCAGTTTCTGATTAATTTTCTAGCATCTCAGCTCATTCCTGTATTTCAATATAACACAGTGAAGTGGTCTTCTGAGAATATATTGGCTGTTTCTTTCCTGCTTGGATACTGTAACCTATGTTGGCAAAATGGACCATGTTTTATACACATAATATTGTGAGGTTTAGATAAAACAGATCAAGGTGTAACTCTTCCCTGCATACGACCACAGGATGGTGTGGTGGAACAAACTAGGAAAGAAGCAAGAAATGTTTCATACAGTTGTTAGCTAAACATTTTTTAGATGGTAGTTAAGCAACAAAAGTTACCATGGTGTCAAGGAGTATGTCGTCTACTTAATATGTTTTGCCTTACCTATGGTAATTAACAGTGAATACTGCAGAATGTAGCAATTACTGCTACAAGTAACAATAAAGAGAATGTTTGCTATGACCATCACTGGAATGATCTAATTGCATTTACCTTTTGTGTCTCTCTCTTCAACAGAAAGGTTTGAAGTAATGACATGTTTAAATCTTGCGGGTATTTCCAATTAGAGTGTGATTTTTTATTATTAAGTATACGTTCATTTATTACTAGAAAAGGTTAAAAAATGAAGGGCAGATGTTATGAACATTCACAGACATGACCTTTTGCAGGTGGCTATAAAAATTTAAGAAGTGTTCTGGATGACTTTGAAGTTACAGTTTATCTATGGCTAACTGGACTCTGGCAATTAGCTTTTAAACTGCAACAATGATTTATAATGTTGGCATTGTCCTAATTATTGCTCAAAATGCAACACCATTCTGGGCAGCATTTTCAAAAAAGTTTTTGAGACCCCCATCCCCAGAAATGTTCAAGGCTGTAAGGGACTTTGAGCAACCTGCCCTTGTAGAAGGTGCACATGGCATGTTGGAAGTAAGGGATCTTTAAAGTCCCTTCCAGTCCTAACAATTCTATAATTCTAAGATTAATTTTTCTCTAGCATTTTCCCTTGTCACTGTCAGTTCCTGGAATGAAGCATCTTAGACCAAGACTGTTTTAGTGGCAGGGACATTTTGAATCTGTATGCATAATCACTCCTCTTTTCTTCTGCACCAAGATGCATGTCTTATTGTCAAACTGTCTTCTGAGTAACAATCTTCATACTTACGTTTTTATACTACTTTTATTGCTTTTTGCCTCTTTTCTGCTGTCCTTGTATGTAGATTATGGCATGAACCATATAATGTCTAAATGTCCTTCTAAAGTGTGGACTCTGAGCTGGTAGGGATGTCCTGTAGCTGGGGGTGGGGCAGGGGCTCACCTTACACAGGTATAGAAATTATATTACTCTAAATGTTATTTAAATACCAGCTCACTGCATGTTAGCTGATTCACCTTTTGTCTTGTGTATACCAAAGGTACTGAATAACTATTAATTGGCCTTTCCGAGGTAAATATTATATTTTTTCCTATGCAGCACTTGGGGAAAAGGCCATCCAGTATTGCTGGTAGGATTGACAGAACTAATTGTCTCTCCAGGAAAACAGACACCATAACACACCTTTATTATTTGTACTGATGGACTGCAGGAAACATAATAACATATTTTTATAATCTACAAATACATGGTGTTAAAACATGAATAATTAATAAGAAGGTATAAATAACAATTAAGCAGAAGTTTTTGTCTATCAATTTAATTTGCTGAGATTAAGTCTGAAGTTAGGGAGGACATGACCACAACTTTTGCTTACTTACATATTCTTCTGGCTGAATGCACTGTGAACCTGAATGTCTCACTACTCTGAAATGTTGCATATTTTCATGAAATGTGCAAGCAGTGAGACAGAAACCAGAAATATATCTTTATTCTATTTTCACAGTAGCTCAGTGTAGGCCATGTTGAACAGAAAGCTCTTCCTAAATCTATTGACATTTTCAATTCTTTCTAATCAGAGGAAAAACATTCATTTCACTTGTCTAAGGATGAGGAAAAATGTGCATTCAGTTGATTTAACTTACTGATATGATTTTCCTCTAATAGGAGAGGGTTTTACTGTTTTAAGAGCTGGCAAGTGAAAATTGACAGGTGCAGCTTTAAAAACTTGCAGAAAAAAAAGTCTCTGGTTAAAATGGATCAATAAAAATCTTTGTTTATCTCTTCAAGGAGATGAATGTTTAAAAGGTAGTAAAGTTTCATTCAGCCTACGTGGACCATGCAGGAAGCTGGAATGGCAGTTAGAGAAAAATGCAATCATCAGGCACCATTTACAGGGGTTCACTGAGGAAAAGTTCTGTGTAACTACACTGGTATCCTTCTATGGTAAGGGTGACCTCATGCTCTCTACAGCTTACTGAGGAAGGGATGTGGAGAGGTGCTGAGCTCTTCTTCCTAGTACTCAGGGATAGGGATGCCATAAATCTGAGAAAGCTTGAATGGAGGAGATTTCCGAAGATACTTTGAACCCCAATATTTTGTTTTTTCAAACTATATACATAAACAGAAAGCTTAAGTGACACTGTTTTTTTTCTACATGCATTTTGTTTATTTCTACAAATGGAAGGGTCTGTATAGGAGTACCTTGTGGTTTTTCATTAACTTGGAGGTATCTACCAGTTCAGAGCTGTTTCTTGCTTTCATTAATTATACCTCACTAATCTCAGTAGCTCAGCAGAGTGGTGGTGGTGGTTTCAACCTGCATTCAAGACAAATTATTATTTTGAAGACAATAATAATGCATCTAGAGCATAATTTCTTTTACCGGATGGATAAGCACAGCAAGTTAAAATCAAAGGCTATGCTGATGAAATCAAAAACTGATGTCCTGGGAGTTAGATGGCAGTATTAGCTTACAGTACACTTCTGATATTTTGTTCTCTTCTTTCGGTTTTCATAACACCCTTGTCACTTTTTTTTTCTCTCTTAGTGTTCTGTTAAGCAACATTACTAATCTGTCATGCAGTTTTCTTACTCCTTCCCCACCGGAGAAATGAGTGCAGTGGTGTGTCTTGTTTTGGTATTTTTTGTTTTTCTTCCTACTCTCCTACCTCTCTTTGATTTGCAGTCTTAATTTTCCCCTTTTTTAGGACCTTCTGGAAGTTGTCTGAGTCATGTTGCTACTCTGCAGAGAATTTGAGGCATATTTGGAGATGAGAAATGGAGGAAATGGAGCCTGGGATACTAGAGGGATTTTAAATCAGTGGAACTTACAGCTTCCTCTGCCATCCCAATAGATCAGCTGCATTTAGTAAAATCTCTGCAGATTGCTTTAAACTAAGTATTTATACTTTTTGTTTGTCAAGATGTCTCATTCTCCAGCTCATCTTCTCTTACATGGTAGAATCCCAGAGCTGAAAGAAAAGAAAAAGAAAATAAAAGAAAAAGAGAAAAATTAACTTCTGTTTCCTCTTAATGGAAAGCTATTCCTGCTTATATCATCTCTTTTAGTCCTTTTGCTATAACAGTAGCTATGATGGTGACTGATTTATCTCTGTGTCTATAAGTAAATTTATTTTGTAACACTTTATTTGTCACTATAAATTTGACCCTAAATACAAATGTGTGGAAATAGTTTCTCTTAACTGTTTTAGATAGTTCGTGACATTTCAAAAATAAACACACTTAAATCTCAAATTGCTTGTTAAAAAGGATTCAATGAAGAAAAATGATTCCTAATTAACTCAACTTAGACTAAACATTTACAGATGTTAAAATATGCACTGTTGACTTTTCTTTGCAGGTGCATACATCAAGCTTGCTGAATAAACCACAGCTCAATTTCGGCATAGGTAAAAGTATGGCTTTTTTGATGGGGTTATTTTGAGATGTTCCACATTAAGAATATATTAAATTATATTTCCAGTGATATGATTCTGTTTATTGAAGTACAATCTTCTAGAAGAGACTTTCTCAGTGAATGACTAAACATGGAGGCATTTAAAAGAAATGTGCATGAGTGGATGTGGATGTCTATATTTAAATATACAGGACATACAGTTTGGGTCCACGCTTGTCCCTTATAGAGGGAAAGTCCAGAAAGAACTTGTTTCAAGACTGCAGCTGATGCAAAACTAAGTTAAGGGAGAAGTGTTGGGAAGAGAACAGTGGATATGCCTTCTGCCTACCTGAAAAGGCTATTAAGGGAATGATGGAATCAGTCTGACATAGATCTGGATGTTTGTTAGTGTTGGACAGTACTGGCAGAATTTCCAAATGTATTAATTTTGAAAAAGCTCTCATATTTCCTTCTACCAAACAGAATCTGTTCTCTCAGTTATAAAATACACTCTCATTCTGAGTAACGTGATCACTTCTGTGTGCAGACATATACAGGCACCCAGTGTCACCAAGCTCCAGGGATTGTATTTGACAGCTGGTGACCAACATCATATATTTTCCACTTCCACTTGAAATTTTTTTCCAAAACAAATAAGCAAACCATTATGGAGGACTGCATTTTTTTCAGATTGAACATAAATCTTTTCCCTTCTGGATGCCATTTTCATGCTCACTTTTTGGGAAAAAAAAAAAACACACCACACAACTTTACCTTCTCATGGGAAATTCCATTCTTATCATATAGGCTGACTGCAGCATCTGGGTTATCCTCATTGCCACATTTCAATGTGAGAATGTTGGATTCAAATGTTGCTGTCAATGTGTCACTTCTACGTCGACCTTGTAAATCTCAGGAGAAGGAGCACACAATCTATTAAAAGGAAGCTTTACTGTAGAGTTTGAATTACAAGTTCATTCTTGATGTCTACATTCTTCTGACATGTGGTTGTTTACTTTTATTAGAGACAGCTTCTGCAAATAAAGTGGGACTTAATAGACTACCTAGTACCTCGAGGTGTTGGTGGTGAACTATAGAACATTTGCATGTGCGTCACTCATTAAATTTAAACAAATTTTGGAGTTAATTTGGTTCATTCTTTTGGATATTTAGCAGATTACTGAGGACTCAATTGCAGTTTTCACATCATATATACTACCCCCAAGCTTTGAGCTAATTAACAGTCTCTGAAAGCAAAGAACTCTCTGGACTACTGGAACTGCACTCCCCTTTAAACTACAGAAAGTTACATCCTAAATGTTATTTACTCCCAGGTAGAAAAATTTGGGGCAGGGGGTGAAAAAACAAACAGGCAACCCCAACCAAAACTGAACAACAACCAAATGAAACAAAACCATTTTGCATGTAGGGCTGACTTCCATTATTAAGTTCCTTGGAATCTGAAATAATAGTTAAATATCCATACACATTTGATCTGTAGCTCCCAAGCTCTTGATTAGATTTTGGCTTATTTAATTTTGTAATGTAGCAGAGAAGCTCCTTCTGGGAATCTTTTTCCTGTCTTCCTTCTTTAGATAACTGTGGATTTCACTTAAAACCTTCATTTAGTGTCTATATAGAGGCTTACAGTGATGAGGAGAGCAATGTTTTCCATATCTAGCCAAATCTTTAAGAGATAGATCTTCTAGGAGTCTTGCAATGAAGAAAAACCTGTGGCAAATCACTTGTTTAGTGTTCAGACTAATTTTTCCCATATCATAATGCCTTATTTCGTAATTATTGTGGAAGTTCTACCTGTAAAGAAGGTTTTAGGAATGGAGGCTGTGAGTCTCCTGTTCATTGCTGTTGGACATTCATCCAAAAAACCCAAGTTGTTGGTATGGCTCGAGAATGCCTGCTGTTCATATATTGAATTATTATAATCAATAAAAATAACATAGTGAGAGTAACTTACCAATGAAATTGAGTTTATATGTTGAAATCAAAGCAATATGAATGGGGTGTTAAGGACTGTTCCTCTTATTTGTATCTGTGTAGAACTTTTAGAGGATTCATTTATTCATCAGCTAAAGGTGATAAAGTGTTCTGCAATAATTTTACAAAAGTAAAAAATTCTATTTATGGAATAACTATAAGCTGAACAAAATTCAAGGATATGAAATTGATCAAGGACATCCTGAAGCTGTACATTGGCATAAAAATTACTCCTAACACTTCATTTTTGCCTTATGCAGAATTTCAGGTTACTCTACTTTCTCATGTGTCTTTTACGTGGGCAGGAGGCTTGCTTGCATGCTTGTGTTTTTTTATTGTCCAGACACCAATTTAAATTGAATTTGCAGGAATAGATCTCTGTGTCTGCTCCCTCCTGTTAAATTTCTGTATAAGTTATTATGTTGTTTCAAAGTCATGGTTCTAAAGTGGAATAAATTTTAGCTATAATCACCTCTGAGCATCTTTTCAGAAAAAAATATTATTCCTTAACTTGGTAGTTCTTAATTGATATTATAATTATGATGCACTCTCCAAACTAGCTAGGGGTTGATCCACTAGCAGTTACAAGCCTGCAATATTCAAGCATGTAGTCAAAGGGTGATCTTGCAGCCTCAATTTCAATTTCACTATTCTTAGGATTGCAGTCCATTCAAAATTGCTTTTTCTGGCCATGAACAAGGAAACATGGAATTCAGAAATAGCCTCTACCCACACACAAGGAAACCTCTTCGTGAGGATGTAGCACAGCTTGCTGAAGCCTGCAATTTTGTGTTTATATTAAAATAAGACTAAATGAGCTTCACAGCAGACACTGAACTCAGCATCTTTTTTATAGAACTTTTTTAAACCAGAAGTTGACTATGATGGTGAGAGAAAGGAAAAACGAGATACAGCAGGAACAATTATTTAATTTTTTAGGACAGCTGAAATACTATTCCTATTTGTTTAAATTTTATTTGTTTGCTTGTTTTCATTCTTTTTTTCTTTTAACCTTATTCACAACAATGTTTAGCAATTTTCTGTTCTTTGAATTTTGTTTATTTTATTTCAGAAGAATGAACAACCATTTTAGTATTTTAGAGCTGTATTAAGAGCCTGGACCAAGTATTTGGCATTGGTGAAGAACAAGGATTACAGCCCATCTTGACTGAATAGCAGAGTATAAAGCACTCTTGAGCTGAGAGCTTTTGTCTATGCGTTTTTTGAACTCTGGGGGCATTGGCAGTAAATGTATCTTTCATTTAGAGTGGCTTCAAATAAAGGAAGAAAATATCTTAAGAGTTCTTGAGAGCCCTTTAATGTGCATCTGTTCTGACTAGGGCCAAGTTTTCCTTCTTTTACATATGGGTTTTGGTCAGCTGTTTGGGGTTTTGATCTTGTTTCTAAGAGGTAAGAAATGTTGCTTTATTTATGTATTTACTTGAATAAAATGAAATCCTCCAGATATTCAGGTCTAATATCAGACATAAAAGTGCTTCAGTTTGAGGATCTCCTTTGTGGTGGGATGTGGCAACACCGATACATTTGCAAAATGCTCTGTTGAGAACACAATGCACATATAGATTTTTCAAACCTGACATACTTGTATTCAGTCCAGAGAAATGTTGATGGAGGAGTATATGCTTATTTGGGTTATAAAATCTTCATTAGGTCATCATGTCTTAAGCTGGTTTCTGTTCCTAGGAAACAGAACATTAAGTAGCTCCATTTTAGCTAATCAGCATAGCTGATTTTAGCTAATCAGGAATATATTTATTCCTCAAAAGACAGTATGTATCCACACAATGACAGAGCTGTGGATAATTTCTTATCTGCTCAATCTCAACTCAAAAATTGTTCACATACAGAATTCTCTTCACAGCAATGAGCAGCAATGTCCCTGATTACCAGCACTAATGAAAGCAGGCATAAACCAGCTTTTTATGTACTTACTAATTAAAGGCATATGGAACTTAAACCAGCTAGTCTTGATAGTCTAATCTCATTATGCACTGTTTTCACTGACACAAAAATACAAGTGGGGAGAAAGGGAGATAAAAAAACCGCTTTAGAAGTACATTATGAATTTCAGACTTGAGAAATGTTAGGATTACACAATATTGATGCTTATTGAACCTAACAGGAGCTCTTCCATGACCTTCATTTGGCAGTTAATCAGGGTTTCTATTATTTTGTCTGTATGACCACTTTGAGATGAGATAGGAAAGTATCAACCATCTGTTTTACAGGGATATACAAAGAACCTGGCTGACTTGGAAGGATATGCAGGGAAAGTCTCTCTTGATTCCTGTGGTGAGAAAAAACCATAAATTGGAAAGGTTGTGGCATTTCATTAAAACTGATATATTGGCTGTCATACAGGATGATGAGGAAAAGATTTACCTAAAATACTGTTTATTTTTGACCACCATAGCCCTTTTGCCTAATCTATTTAGAAAACACAAAGTTCATGTTAAGCAACTGTAATTCAGATGCTTTTGATAAGAAGGATGAAGGGTAGTGACATACAGAAAACCCTTGATTTATGCTATTTTAATGCCATAAAATTATCTTAGTCACTTGCATGGGTAGAAAAAGAAACGTGATTAAAGGAGTCTGTGAATCACAGAAATTTCAAGTGCTGAATCAGTTTGGTAGCAAGTTACAGTAATATTTTCTGTAACTAAGTGTTTGGAAATTGTTTTGCTGTGACAACTGTCAGTGATCAGTATCTTAGTAAGGATAATTATAATATCAATGATAGTCTCTGTCTGTGATTAATATATTTTTCTTTATGCTACTCAAGAAGTAGATGTTTATTTGCCATCAAGTTGTTTTGAACACAAGTAAAGAAATAAAACTATAATAGCAATTTAAATGTATGATCCATAATGTGCAATTTACCTTGGAATAAATCCAATATGTTCATTGTAAGGCACTTGTGAACCAGTAAATGAAAAATTCCATCTGGGTTCCTCAGATAATCTTCATTGAAATCACTTGAACAGCCTCTTCTGTCCCTCACCAGTTGTTTGTCCAGGCCAGGGTTCATAGTTTGTATGCTTTTAAGCACCTGAGCTTGCTACTACTGCCTGCTACTAATTCACTTATTTAGCAAGAATGAGCAAATTCCTGAGCTTGTCATAAGTGCACTATTCCAGTCCTTTGCTTGATGTCCACACCAAGTAAAATGTCTCCTACTGATGTAAGAAACTTAATATGCCGTGGTTTTCATTGTAAATATTTCTGAAATAACTATTGAATATTTCGAATAGAAGCCTGTCTCATCCAAGGACAAAAGCAAAACTCTCCGTATCTTTGAAAGACTGCAGTATAAAAGATTCATTAATCACAACTCCTGATGATGCTCTCCAAGTGAGTAACTACAGCAGCAATTATCTCTTAGCTGTGGAAAAATATTTTTCCTAACCCACACTCTGCAAAAGAGAACTGATAAACTCTTCCAGGTCAGAAACAGCAGAGTTGAAAATAGTTTTAAACACAGGAGTGCTTCAGGTGGGAGGCTGTGAGTAGGGTATGAATCCCTGAAGAACAGGAGCTGAATAAAGGTTCACTAAATATGAACCTTCCTACTTAATGCTTCAGCTTTTTACTTTCTTCAGAGCACACCAGAAGTGGAAGACTTGAGACCACTGATAGGGTAGAAAAAATGATGCCTTCAACTATGACTCAATTTATGCTGTTAAATGTGTGGGGGGCTGGTGAGGGGGCAAGTTTTGCAAAACACACTTATGTTTCTCAGAATTTATTTTACTAGCCTGGAGCTTGTGGCTTAAACAAAAACTGAAGAGACTGATATTTTGGGTTTTGTCTCTTTTAAGGTGAAGCATGAATATAATGGTAGGAACTAGGAAATATTTTATAGAAAAATACCCCACACAGTTGTCAAGCTGATTTTGTCATAATATGATCTTGCCCATCTCCAAAGTGTACAGTTAGGAGGGACACATCCTTTTTACTTATCCTTTTTTTTTCAGTAACTCTTGACCCTTTTAAATTGGAAGCTTCTACAAATAAGTGCTGCCAGGCCTGATACCTATCTTGAACTTTGGCAGAGTGCAGGCAGGGAAGGAGACAACTAGCTTTGATTTTAGAAGAAAGGGGAAGCATATAGGAAAAATTATCCTTTCTGACGTTTTAAAATCTTTTCTCCCCACCCCGCAATTGCTGCTGCACTTGTATAAACATCATGGACTTGTTGCAATGCTTTGCTTTCTTTATCTCTCTTATCCTTCGGAGTCTGTGACCCAGGTCTTTTTCATGCAATGCAGGAAAATGACAGGGAAGAAAATTAGAGAAGACTGGGAAGTTATATTCACATTCCAACAGAAGACAAGCAGTATGGAAATTATAAAGGCAAATTCAGTTGCTACTCTCTGGAAGGGACACAGTCAGCCTGCGTGAGTGCCCCTATCAATACATCTGAAAGAGGACTAAGGGTGGAGAGGAGTGGAGACACCACAGCCAGGCTGTAGTGAAATCAGACCCCCAGGTACTCACCTGTGGAGGCCCAGAAGGGTGTGCCTCATGCTCTTGCTGTGTCCCCCTCAACAAGTCAGATGAACCACCCTCCACTCCAGCAGGATCACTCAGTGAATGCTCCCCATAATGGCTGACTGGTCAGGCACGAGGGTCTCGGCTTTTTTTGGGTGCTGACACCCCAAAATCACACACAAAGGGTTTGAGAAACTCTCACATAACACTGTAGGATCTAGGCCACAAAGCTGCTCTGTTACAGTTTACTTGAGGTCCAGTTCTCCAAACTCAGTAATTTTTATGGTGTTTCTTTCTTTTCTTTCATTCTCCACTTTCTTCTTTTGCATCTCCTCAGAATGAACTCTTCATATACCTTCATATTAGTTCTCCAAGCGTTTGGAACCTTTCCTTTAATCCTCTCTTTTTCTTTAATATTTTTTTTCTTTCATTTTTCCAAGGGAATCCTGGCACTGTGACAGTAAACCTCCCTGACCTCAAACTTTTGGCTCAAGCCTAAAACATTGCTGGGATTTTACAGGTCCTGAGGCTATTTGATGCTGCAGCTGTGACAATGACTTTGAGTGCAGCAGGGGAACAACAGCAATTTGGACACAGTTTAGGCAGACTGTGAAGAACACACATGGGCGTCTGAAGCTGTCTGAAGTTCAGGAACATGTCATTTTATGATAGTGGGACTTTTTTCTACAAGACAGAATAAATGTATAATACACAATAAGGTAATATGGAGTATTATAGCCAGAGCAGAAATCTCAGTTTTGTCATCCTCCCATAGCAGGTGAGTAACTCTGGTAGTACAGGCTATTCTGGACATTGATGGAGCACTAAAAGGCAAGAAAATTGTGAACCCTTCCTCAGTGACACTGCTCTGTTGGGTTCATCCTTCATTTTTCCCCCTAATTTCTGGGAATAGGAAGGCAGGCAAGTTTCTGCAAAACTCCAACACTGAATTGTTTGCACTGCACTAATCTGCCATGCACAAGTTTGGATGTTGTTTTGGGAAGTAAAGTTTTAATTTTCAGAGTTTCTTCTGGAAGTGTAGTTTTGTAGACAAGATAACCAACAACATTTGAAGTTGTTCAGCACCTGAAAACAATGAAATGAAGCATCAGTTAAACTCTATGCATTTAAAGATGCCAGAGAAATAATGAGGAAATGGACCAATCCCCCCCTCATGCACCACTGTGTCCCAGGAAGGGGAAGAGCAGCTCTCCCAGCAACTCTGAAGTCTGTAGTCAAAAAACAACCAGCCAGTGTGGATAATGGCAATCATCTTGCAAGAAAGGCTTGTGGATCAATGAAAGAAAAGCTGCTTTTGGACTCAACTCAGGCAAGATTGAAAAGATTGAGGTAGACAAAATACCCCACCCTTTGAACCCATTTGCTCAGTTATTTCTGCTCGTTTTCTCATGCCTGCACGTCACTGGAGTTATTAAATGACAATTTCAAGACTGTCATAAAATTATTTATAGGAGGAGGGGGACAGGGGTATGCAAAAGAAATCAGTATTTTTTAGTTGTTTATATATATGATTGCTTCTTTACTACCTGTAAGTTCTCAAAGAACATAATTAGCACTTTATTTAAACATAGCATGGTTAGCACATTAGTTATGTGCTCACAGATATTTACTTATCATGAAGTAATGCATGTTTAGATTTCATGGTGTGTTCTGGGGGGTACTGTTGTTTGATGTTGCTCTCAGAACACCCGTGCTGGTTCTGGCAACCTGGAGAACTGCTTGTGCTCTAAGTGCAGGCAAGCTCTTCTACATTGCAATACACCTGTTCATAGTACTGTTTCTAGAAAAAGGAGACAAAGGGGATGCCTAGAAATTCACAAAGATTTGCAGGTGTAGCAGTAATGTCAGAAGCAATCTTAAACTGAGAATGTTTAAGCCAGTAAAACCCCTTTACAGTCGAAACAAACTTCAGATGGCATTGTGGAGTTGGGAAGGATTTGGCATCATCAAAGTCATCTGCCACATGCTTCAGCTTGGGGGCAATGATTGGGATTGTGTTAAAAACTTTCTATATGTTTATATTTTTATTTCTTTGATCTTTTTATTTAAGGGCTTAGCTTCATGTCTCAGGAATTCATGTGGTAAATCCATGGTCTCTTTGTTTTTTGACCCATGATGTTAGAAAATCAAAGTTAATTTTCAAGTTTTGATGCAGAAAGGAGTGAGACTGGTGGAAGGAGAAGAAGCTACTCATTTTAGACTACAGGTCCAAAGGCATCCTGGCTTGTATCAGAAATAATTTGACCAGAAGGGCCAGGACAGTTATTGTCCCCCATACTATCACTGATAAGGGCACACCTTGTGTTCCGGTCCCCTCAGTTCAGAAAGTTATTGGGCTTCTGGAGTGAGTCCAGAGAAGGGCAGTGAAGCTGATGAAGGGTCAGGAGCACAAGTCCTATGAGGAGCAGCTGAGGGAGATGGGGTTGTTTAGCCTGGAGAAAAGGAGGCTCAGAGGAAACCTTATCACTCTCTACAACAACCTGAAAGTCACCTGTAGCCAGGTGAGTGTTGGCTTCTTCTCCCTGGCAACAAGGGACATAGCCTCAACTACACATTGGTAGGTTCAAGCTGGACATCAGGAGGAATGTCTTCATGGAAAGGGTGGTGAAATATTGGAATGAACTTCCAGGGAGCCAGCATCCCTGGCAGTGTCCAAGAAATGAATGTATGTAGCACTTGGTGCTATGGTCTAATTGATGTGTTGGTGATGGGTCAAAGCTTGGACTCAGTGATCTCAGAGGTCTTGTTTAACCTAAATGGCTCTGTGATTCTGTGAAAACAAAGGACAAGTTTGGTCTGTAGGGAATGTGCTGTAACATCTCCTCACTTAGGCACTGGCAAAATCTTCTCTGGTGCGTCAGACAGATTTGTTACTGTATCACCCCAGGGATCCAAGCTTGAGTCTTAGGTAAGCTCATGTTCAGTGTGGGCAAACAACGACACTGAACATTGGGGGACTCCTGTAATTGCTTATGCTGGCACAGCTGTCTGGTCCCCAGCTGGCAGACACTGTCATCCTGACTCAGGGCATCACACTGTGTCATGAAGATTCAAAGGGCTTAAATTTCAAAGCAGAAAATGAGTTATGATAGAAATGAGAAGCCTGTTGGTTTATAACAGACAGCTTCCACTGTGCTCATTGTTCAGGTTTGGGATTGCTTGCATCCATGCGCACTGACAAGCTGCCCTGGCATGGGCTGGCTTTTTTAAAGGCTCCCCATTGCCAGCTGCTCTAAATCTTAGTCTCACATAGGAACAGATGGAAATCATTCCCACATCTGAGCAGCAAAATCTCAGAATGGACTGGGCACAGTGGCTGACATTTGGCTGGTTATTTGTTGTTTTCTTCGCTAGTTGTTTTCCAAGGCAAAGTACATATTGTCTGACATCTGGGCACAGTGGGCATAAACCTACTATGGAAAAAAAAAAATCAATCAAAACACCTGGTATAATGGTAGATTCTTCCAGTAGGAAAAAGTGCATGCTGTTATCACTCCTGAACAATAGAGGTAAAACAGATACAATGACCTCTGGAAAATTTATGGCTATTCACCAGTTCAGGAGGTCAGTAGTAAGATTTATACCTGGTATGTACCTTATAACTTGCCAGATTTTATATTTGCAATTGAATTGGGAAAAAAAAATGAGCTGTTGGAACTGAGGAGTGGATTCCAGAATTGGTATAATTGCCTTAAAAATACATTGTCTCTAAAAGAAACCTTGCCAACCCTTACCCTAGTCTGCTTTAACGCAGACCAAGAAATACCTAATTTATCTGTTCAATGACAATGCTTTTTAAGGCTCACCTTTCATAGTAATCAGAATATTTAATACATATAAAACAAACTATTTGATTTGAGTGAAAACTGGAAAGACATGAGTAGAAGCAAATATAAAAGGAATGAAGGACTCATGTTCATGGTTCCTGAAAATTACTAAGTGAACAAAAGGAGGCAGTATTTCAGAACATTATTAGATAAAATAACAGCTGTTCTAAAGTTGTCTAGAGTAGGTAAGAGACAGTTATCCAGCTTTGAGTTGTGGTATAGACTTGTTTTGGATTACACATAATCTAATTTCGAGGTCAACAGTATTCTCTGAATGGTTCATATAAATGCTAAAGCATTATGTAATTTGTAAAATTATTCAATTAATGTAAAGTTTCCATTAGAAATCTTGGCAGATGTTCATAAAGGAATACTCATAAAGTTTTATTTATGCAAGAAACATCTGCCAAAGACAGATATTGGACTATACCAAAGACTAAGAAGATTTAGACTTGTTAACATCCACTGAGATGGGTTGTCTTGAACCCTAGTGTTTTATAGAAAGGTTCCCACTGATTGCAATGGATTTGAATTGAAACAGAAGGACAAAGGAAAAGATTTGGCTGATGATGAAAATATCTATAAATAAATAAAAAGAGATTTAGTATGATAGCCAAACTATTTCTAATCTTATTTAGTGGTATCTATATCCAGGGGTATTGGTTCAGATAAAGAAAGAATAATTTTATTATTCAGGCATAAGGCCAGATGAAAAACTTAAATTCCATTGTCTATATAAATTCCATTGTCATTGTATATATGTGTTTTTATCTGTATAAGAATGAAATTTGGTCACTTCACAGTTCTGCTTTACTGACAATAACCTAGAAAAATTTTCCTTTAATTTGTTCAGTCTTAACTGTTTCTCAGCTGCATTGTAGAGCATTGGGTGACAGTGGCTGGGCTGTGGGAGTCTCGTGTACTCAGACTTTCAGCGAAGTGTGCAGAAGACCCCATCCTGCCCCTCACTTTGAACAGTGGGAAGCAGCAGTCACCCGTGAATATTTCTAAGTGTTTTACTTTGCAAAATGGTTGGATAGAGCAATTTAGCAGTGCTATTTTTTTTGTATAAGTTTTTGGGTTTTTTTCCTGGCAAGGAAATAAATGACAATGAAAATTGTTTCAAAGACAATTGTTGAAAGTTGCATCTTCTTTTTCAATGGAAAATCCTCCACGGCTTCCTTATGGATATTTCGGGCTCTCAAATGTGACTCTAAGTGTCAGGGTTAAAAAAAAAAAAGTAATAGACCTTCTCAGAAGTGTAATTAGCACAGCCAGATCTTTGCATATTAGCTGTTTCCATTCTGTTAAAAGATGGCAAAATGTTCCTTTGAATGTCCCACAGGAAGACCATTTGGCATCTATAAATTAGTGAAATGCATCTATTATATAACAATTGTAAATCATCAGTGATAACCGTGTCATCTAGGGCAACAGAAAAAATATGTACTTGATGTTTTATTCAGCAGGAGGTTATTATAATGACACCTTAGTGCACAGTGAATGTAGTTCTCTCTCTCTACATAAAATTTTTATTAATTGCATTAATTAGTATATTTTTATTTTTAAAGCATAAAAAGCTCCTCATTCCTGGTCCTGAATACTTGCATATAAGCCAAACTTATCATAAAATGTCATGATAGTCTGTCTTCTCATTTAGCTTCAATTACATAGAAATATGCATAACTGAATGTAATAAAATAGATCAATTTCAGACCAGCCATAATGAACTTTCTTATCTATCATTAGGCTCTTCCCTAAATACCAGAAAGAATGTTCTAGGAAATTAGTAACTACTAATAATACTAGGAGCAGACTAAGGAAGACAGAAGTTGTGACTCTCTCAACATCAGTGTCAAGGCATGTACTGGTTTTCCTGGAACAGGGATTTTAGCTTTCAAGTGAATGATGTAATAAGCAACATTTTTTAAGAGCTGTTTGCATCATCTTTAATTTGAGATCTTCAGATTTCATGAGATGCTGTTTTAAAGCTTTACTTCAGTGTAAGTTATTCTCAAGTTTTCCAGCTAATTATTTTCCAGTCCTTCACATATATTATTAGTATCATAAAAGCAAACTATATATTCTGTTGGGGTAAATGGAGAAAGAAAGGTGACTTCAGTGGGGTTTTGATAATTTATGAAGAAAATAAGAGTTGATCTTCAGAGGCAAAGGTAATCAAATTGTGACAGGTAAAAAAAGTTGGGGGGTGTGTGCGTACATGGATTATATGCATCATTTTTATGTATGCACAAATAATATGGATCTTACATTTTAGAGAGAGATTATTTTATATAAAATAATCCAGACACAGTCAGTCACTTCATTTTTGAAATCTTATTGACTTCATCTTCTTGATTTAGCAAGATCTAAATATCTACAAATATGCTTTTGATTTAATATCCAAATAGATCGATCAAAAAAATTTGAATGGCTGAGAATAACTCTAAATATTGGTGCTTCTCATATATAAAGATACATGACCATAACCATGCAGAATTGCCCACTTTTTTTTTTTTTTTAGCCTACAGTGCTAGAGAAATAATAGAGAAATAGCTCTTTTTTGGTCACAGTTCTCAAAGAATTGACCTTAGTTACTTTCCACAAGCTAATGGTAGTATCAAAGGTCCAATACTGCAGTTATGTACAGCATAGGATCCCCTTATTTTGCTGAGGATTGAAATGATTAATGAAAGCATTATGTCTCCAGAGAGTAGCCCTCAGCAAACTTCCCACTAAATGTATCCATTAAAAGCTGGCACACAATATGAAGAAAAGATTTAAAGAATTATACTGGAAAGCTGTCTGGGATTTCAGTGTTTCCCAGAGGGTAATTTTTTGATGGCATTAACGATCTCCTGTAGAGAAATCTGTGTCTAATCATTCTCCATCCCTGCATGACTCTGTGCAGCATGGCATCCTGCAGTATATATTGCTACATATGTTCTCTAAGGTATTCAGTGGCTGGCAAATTACTTGAGCAGGTTATTTACTTTTGCAAGAAGTTATGACTATTTCTGCATTTCAGCTCCCAATGAAAGGAATACTTTTTTTTTCCAAAGCTTTAACACTGAGGTTATCCTCATATTTGGTAGACTAAAATTTACCATCTTAAAATCACTGTTAATATGCTTTCTTGTACCATTTTGACTGTTTCTTACCTTTCAAACTAGAAAATCATTATCAAAGAAATTACTTTGAAGTAGTGATCTAAAGTTGGAAAATGAAAGAGAAGGAAATTATGAAGTTATCAATGCAATCACTGTCAGATGGCAGACTTGCTGTGCATCCTGCTGTCTGGCAGGGCAAGATCTGTGGCAACTGGGTATAAAAATGAAGAATAATGAAGAAGGATTCTTTCATTCAAACCAAAGAATAGGAAATGCTCCAATTAAGAAAACCCTTGTCTTCCACCCACAAACTGTACTCACCTAAGGCGACCAGCCTAGGAAGGTGATCCCTGAAGCTGCCCTTATCAATTTGAAGAGTCATTCCTCAAACCAACATTCATCATATGAAGTTTTTTGTGTGATTAGGGAGGATTTTCTGCCCATCCAAGTTTTGTAAATGCACTTACAACTTCATACAAAAACTTTCAGAAGTTTTAAAATGTTTCATTGGTTTATTTTCTCTTGAGGAACAGATAGGAATAAGAAGCAGATGGTTTCAGTGACATTTTAGCTTGTTGTTTGGTAAAGTCTGAATATCTCAGTGTCCTCTGTTGAAGCTCCTTGAATTTGTAGAAGGCATGCAGCAATGAATAGTTCAGAGTGAAACAAAGCTGCATTTGCTGGATTTTACACACAGTTTTTAGAATGAAAAAGAAGTCGATATTTTAACCACTTGCTACATAAACCGTCTCCAAAAAGTTCCTATTTTTATTATTATTATTATGTTAATGTAGATCAAGCTATGGTTCCTCAGTGTTCTCAAACCTACTAGGAAAGTATGAATGTATTTAGAGACAACTTATAATTTCTCTCACACTTTATTATAAAGTGACATGCAGAAAATGTGCATGGGAGAGAATAAGGAAATAATTTTATTTATTCCCCTACCAGCGTTTTTTACCCAATTTCATCAGAAAATTGTTTTAATATGAAAAAAAAAATGTTTAATATGAACCAATAATAAATATATTCCTCAAGTGGTTTTACACTCAATGTTAGTGGTGTATATCAAATGTACAGAGGAGAATAACTAATTTTTCAGCTATACTAGTCTTTATTTAAACCGACTGGGTCTTGTGACATGAGAATAAATATTCCATCCCTTTTCTGGCCAAATTAAAATTTATCAGCAACAAAGAGAAATGGAATAATGACAGAATCTTTATTTTCCCAGATAAGAAATAAAGTAGTTTGTATGTGAAAAAATAATCTTTTGCAGATATGTTACTGAGTCTTTAGTGAAAACACAAAAAAGTCTACTCCATGGTTTTTTTGGCTGTACCTTGTTAAAGGCTTTATTCTATTAATGCCAAGCTAATCTAATTATAACTGAGCCACATTTTAGGGAAATCATTTAGTGTACCTATTCACAGCATCTAGAACATTGACTTCAAACCCTTTTGTAAGGTAATTTTTGTGTTGCAGTGGTGGGACAGGTAATTAGAGCCTGCTCTAGTAAGCATTGTGTCGTATTATTTTCAATGGTGCGAGAATGATACCTGGAGGTGTAATTGCCCTTATGCTTTTATGGATTCTTTTAAGATCAAACCTATCAATTATGAGACACAAAGGCATTTAGACAATAAGAACAAGCATATACATCAAACAAAGTCAGGCAAAGGTAAATCTGAAATAGTTTCAACTTTCAAGGGAAACTTTTAATGTTTATACTAATATATTAATTCAAAATAATTTTAAAAGTTCCATAAAATAATTGAGAAGGATCATGTGTTGTCCTGAGATTATTATGCAAACTACATTGTGTTTCTGAGCCACTGTATCAGTTTGTATTACTGCTAGACTTGATTTCTCAATGTACAACTTCCAAAAAATTCATCTCCTGTATTCATAAATGTGGAGTTCAGCTTTAATATTATACCATACTATACTAGCTATAATACTGCATAATTAAAAGTTTATGTAAATCAAGCTTTATAAAGAGAATGAATTTATATGAAACTCAGGGTGAAGATATTTGGCTGCAATAAGAACCTAAATAAGAGTAATTATACAATCAAAAATTTCTGTTTTCATGATAACATAAACAGATTTTTGAAAACACACAGAAAAGAAGAAAAATGCTCCTCTCCCTGTTTATTTGCTAAAAAGCTGTTCAGTGTTGTGCACGTTCTTTCCTTTCTTCCCTTTCTGAATTATTACGAGTAATAAAGTTATTATCTTTACATAAAAGAAGATTTTGAAGAATGAACGAAATATCTTCTAGAAGTTTGAAGTGTTGAAATATAAATTAGCATTATTTCTTTCAAAAAAATATGAATGGTCATGTGATTTTGGCTTATTTCACTTTAAAAGTGCTTTTTTCTCTGAACTTGGATGATTTATATTTTCAGTCAGAAACAAAACAAATCAGGGTGATTTTTAAAATTTTTATTTTATTTTATGTAGCCTGAACTTCCAGAAGAATTTACTTTAATATTCACTGTATTCATTCTATTTATTTTTAACCTTTGCTGTATGTTTCTTGTTCAGGAACCTCATATGAATCTGCAACATAAAGTATGCTTGTGTCATCATAAAAATGTTAGATTAAAATTAATCCATCTTGTTCTATTAAGCTGATTTTTTTTTTTCCATAAATCCTTCTATTGAATTTATTTGGGGGGGTGGATTTTAAATCAAATTGTTCTTGGTACCATAGTTATGAATCTCACCTGGAATAGAGTATGGAGTAACTTCAGGACAAAACAGCACCATGCATATTTGCCAGCAGTTTTCCACATTGGGGAAAAGTTTGTACCAGACGGAAAAACACAACTCAAGTCCTCTTTTTGCAGTCTACAGGCAGGTGTGAGAAGGGATCCTCTGGTTGTTCTAGCTACTTCCTCATGGGGGCTGCTTTAGAAATAGGTGTCTGTATGGAAGACTCCATGAAGATTGCAGTGACCCATGAGGGTTCTCGGGGACCTGCAGCCTTGCAGCGTGAGCAGACTAAGTCCAGTCCTCTGTTATGCAGTATGCTCTTTAACCTGCTCTGCTCCACTCAAAGAAGGGAGAGAGTTTAAATCTTTGCTTCCCTGGCATTTTAGGTGAAAATGAATGCCTGATGCCATCTGTTGAATATGAATGAGCACTGCTCATGTGACTATTTTACCACCCTGAATCAATTTTTGGTCTGTACAAGAAACATTACCAAAAGAGCTATTTTCCATTGCAGTGGGAGAGACTACCCTGAACAGATTTTTAAGGGCAAAACTTCTGAAAGAGTGGTTTTAAATTCACATTTTAGCTTCACTTACAGGTTCATTCAATTGTGAATGATGGGGGAAACTGTGAATGTAATGGAATGTCTATTAGTGGTAAGGCACAGGTGCTAGGATTATTTGAATGGTGATAAATTTACATTGCAAATGTGATAAATCTGGTGCAGTTCTAATGCTACTGTAATGACTATCAGCTGCATACATCAGGACAGATAAAAACTGTTAAATGCATACTCCTAGTGTATGGAAAATATATCATCTCAGCAGTTTATGTACTGCTTGATATTCATTTATGAGGGCTTCTCTTCACGCAGGAACTTCCATTTCTATAGAAATTTACTTTGCAATGTTTTATTTGTAAATTACACTATTTGGTTGTTAAGGTTGAATAAATACTCATTGCTTCTTGGTGATATGAACATGTCTGGGAGTTGTGCAGGGTACTTTTCCATTTCAAGTTACTTTTTGTGAGCTCCTTCTTTTCTGGCAGTTTCCTGCACTGCAGCAAAGTCATTGCTGACAAAGCACCACCCAAGAATTCCAGTGAATATCAGAATTTGAGAGATGGCTGATATCTGTAGTACTAAATTCAATGTTGCATCTTCAGATGATTATTTTGGTTTACCTTTCATGTGTGGTGTTAGTTATCATGAGAGAAAGCAGATAAATTATTCCCAAAGTGCTTGAAAATCTGGCCTGTGCAGTCAGCAGAGCTAAGCTAATGGAGATTTGGAATGTCTCATATAATACGAGGTTTCCTATACTGCGGACTGAAATGTTGGGTTCTTTATTATATGTAGGATATTATCTTTTGATGCTTGCCATGAACCTACCTGCGATTGGGACTGTGCACAGAGGCAGCCATCTCTGCCCCATGGAAGCACGTATTCTCAGCAAGTATGTGCATGTGTGGGCAGCAACGAAGTGAGAAGCTCAGTAAGTTTTTTACCCTACATTGCAACTATGGAAGCATCTCCTCCAGAGAGCCTGGACAGAGATGCAGCAAAGCTGGAAGGACTGGGCATCAGTGGAGGTCCCACTGCATCCCGACATTGCTGGGGGATGGTTCCCTTGCTCTCCTTTTTCCCTTTGTCTTCTGAGCTACTGCTGGCCTCTCATGGGCAGCAGCTCACTTTTGCACCCCAGGTGTTTGCCTGTCTGTAGTGTCTTGGACAATGGGAAGCAGGAAGCCTTGGAGGAAGGTCTGCCCTGGGAAGTGGACACTCACCCTATCTGCCTGGCTGAGAGATTTGAGCCCAGACAAATTACTGGTAAATGTGTCTTGTCCTATCCCTGTCACATGTGCATTAATTATCACCATCTGTAACCTTGCACCTCTTAATGTTTGCCCCAAAATATCTCATTCCTGTGTTGATCATATTGTTGATCTCTCTAAGTCTTGGACTTACAGAAAGGTGTAAAGTTTCTCAGCCTCTCTGGCTCTATGCCCCCCTTCTCCCCCACTTAAGCCATAACCTCCAGTGGAGTATGTGATGGCTGCATCCAGCTTACTCAGGACTTTGGGAGATGCATGGCAGCACAGCAGCTGACAGCTGTCTGGAGAGGTGACCTAGATGTCTTGCCAGTGTTTCGATATGACTGTAAATCAATCATCTTACTTTATAAATTGTAGCCAACATGCCTGTAGAGTGGCATTGCTGGTTTTATTTGTTTTTCCAGATTCACAGCAGTTGAGCCTTTAGAGGTTCCCAGCTAACTTTTTGGGGTTTTTTTTT
>VWYE01012732.1:141521-154958 GCA_013398995.1 Alaudala cheleensis
TTTTGTTTGTTTGTTTGTTTTCTTCTTTTTTTTTTTTTCTTTTTCCAAACAAGGATTCAGGCAGTCTGGGATGGACTCTAGCATCCTGCTTGTATCAGCAGTAACTTTTAAGTCAAATACACTGTATCTGTTTGCATCTTGTAATGCAGTTTGCAGTTCAAAACTGCTGTACTTGAACCTCCTTCCCAATCCTCCTCAAAATCCGGTTTGTAGAAGGACTACGGGGGAATATGACAGAAATTACTCTTTTCTTCTGCAGGAATGACTTGCTTGGCATCATTCGGAACATGAGAGGTTATGGCCTTTCCCCTCCATGGGAAATGAAAGAGATGTTAAGACATGGTACTCCAATGGCAGAACTTACAGTGAAACACTGAATGTTATGTAAAATTATTTGCTTGATGGCTGCATTTTATCACTTCAAAGGAAATTAAATCAGTGGTTTGAAATGATTATAAAATAATGTATTTACCTGTGAAGGGAAAATGAAACAGCAAAAAGCAAAAACACAGTTGCAAACCCTTTTACAGCCTGGAAATATTGAAAGAAACTAATATTTGAGTATAGAACTTATCTCTAGTTCTAAATTTCTTTTTTATATAGAGAGGGTAATTCAGTGTATTCACCCAGGCCACATTTCTACACAGAGTAAAATAGCACTGAATGGTTATTCCAATGTTGTTCAGTGTTCATTAAGTCTATTTAAAACTGATGTTATTTTTTGATAGCCTTGTTTTCATAAAGCTCATTTGGTTAAGAAAAATTAATTTGAGTAAAGTAGACAGTAATATCTTAGTTGACACTGTTGCAAGGATTTCACAGGGTAGGTTAATTATAAACATGAGCCTATAGCTGCTGTGTTTCCTCCCCCCATCTTTATCATTCTTTAGAATAACAGACATTATAGTGCTCCAGGGTGATCTTAACTATTTTACCACTCTCAGAGACTTCCCATAATATCCTTCACAATATGAGCCTCAAATTTCCTTTATAAATATTATACAATTAGGTTTAGAGTCTTGGTGACTCTAGTATTTCCCTGATAGTAAAAACTATGTTAAATGTGAGAACACTCTATTTGACAAAACACTGTGCTTTTTATCTGAGGAAAGTAAAATGGAACTACACTCTTGAAAATAAGACATAAAGAACAGAGTAACAAACTTGTAAAACAGTGTGGTTAATTGGAGCTTAATCATCATTAGACAAAAAATTATTTAAAGATGATATTTTTAAAAACAAATCATATTTTAGGAAGTACCAAAGAAGAGTAGCGAGAAGACTTCAGTCACTGAAAAGTTCCCAGGTGAAAGTAGCCCTTCCCTTGTGAGCTGCTCATGGCAGGCTCAAGCTTACAGCCTGCTTCTGTGCCCAGGTGTAGAAGTACTCTCATGGTTCCCCCTGTACTGATTTACTCATGTGTGAATCCTGATTTGTACATTGAGCCCAGTTTTAAGCCAAAGAGGGCTGTCTATACAGTAAACATAGTGATTTAAAGACACTCTTCCAGTTGTTAAAAATGAGCCTCCCGAGGTGCTGCTGAGAAGGGGTGGGTTAAGCTCTTTTCCACTGAGATACCCCAGGCTGACACAACTGAACTGTGGCTGGAGCTTGGTGAACACAGAGGATGCTGAGCATTAGTCAGTGCAAAGAAAGTTAAAAAAGTTTTTTTGATGTAGTCATAAATCTAGTGCAAAATAAAATTTCACAAGAAGGCAAATCAACTGAATGTTGCTGCATGAATCCAGGAATGAAGGAAATGTATTATAGACAGCTAGGAGTATCATTGAATCAGATTAAAATATTCATATTCTCTGCTCCAATGATGACATAATTTTAATTAAATTTTAGAAATTTTCCCTCTCTGTGAAAAAACCCAGTAGAATTATTCACACTTCAACATTTTTTTCTCACTAAGGACAGATATTTTTTCTTGACACTTCTGTTAAAGTTTATTAAAAGAAGTAAAAAATATTCTAATTAGCTGTGTGAAGTTTTGCTCATTATTCAAAAATCATCTAAGCTCATTACATATTGCTTTTTTAATTGCATATTTACCTCAGCTAGGGAGTTCAGGTCAGATTTCTTTCATTACAAGCATAAAAATTTTTGTCCTAATTTGAATATTTGTTTAAAATAATATGTGGTAAATCAAGGCAAACAATTACCTTTTTTATAAAAAACAGAATTAAAAGTGAATGTGTCACTAAAATAATTCTAGCAGCATTTTGAACAGAATGTATGGGAAAGAGTTTATTCTCTGAGTTTTATTTTACTTATTTTTAGTTGCAGTATGTCTTTTCAATGCAAGCTCATAAGCAATGCCTTGAACAAAGATCAGAGAGAGTTCAGGATCACTTTATCTGCCAAAGGTACATTGATACAGAGGCATACATTCCATCTTTCGTATTCTTTTCTTTGACTATTAAATTCTTGCTAAACAATGACCTTGCTCTGACAGGAGGGACAGATTGGTTCTCTCATCAAGTATAGTCCATTCTGGTAGAGTTGTAGCAGCTGGTGAGACAGAGTGATTTCTAGGACCACATTCAGTTTTTTCTGTTTGTGGCAAAGAAACCAAGGCCACACTTGAAATTCTGTGTAGAAATGACCTTTTGCTAAAATAAAATTTTAAAATAAAATTCAAATGCTGAGATTTCATAATCAGCAATCTTCTGGTTTGAATAACTATGTGGCTTCCCTTTGGAAACAAAAAGGCATGAATATCAGATTTGCACCAACTTGTCATTCTATCTGTTGGTAGCTTTACTTATATTTGTGAGTAGAACTAATTTTTTTCCTTTTTATAATGACAGCTCAGATTCTTAAACCCAAGATGCACTCAAATCAAAATCAAAACTCTCAAATTGCACCCTGAACCTAACCAATTTTTAACTCTAATTTTTAAATATGAAAACTTGATAAAGAAGAATTAATGAAAACCTTTATTTGCATATAAATACCATCTGTCACAAAAAATTCACAGTACAGCCATTTGGGTAATGCCATTAGTTCTTCAGGAAACACTGAAAAGTAGGGAAAGGGGGTTGAGAAAGTAGGTTGTAATGAAAAGTTTTTGGGAGGCATGTTTTAACTCACCTCAGCTGCATTAATATCTGCACCTATAGTAGATTTGTCCTTATTTATTTACAGTTGAGAATACCAAATTGTATAAAAAGTGATGGATTTTCTTTTCACCTGAAAACTGTGTGGAGTGAGAACTGCTCTTTCAGTTCTGACTGCATAGCTTGTTCAGTCAATGCCTGGGATCCCTAGGTACTACTGCAGTAAAAGCAAATAATCCTTGTAAGAATGACTAAATTATTATTATTTCTTGTAAAACCTTTTTAGCAAAAAAAAAAAAAAAAGAAAAAAGACTCTGTAGGTAGTTTAAATCTTGTAATGCACTGGAAAAGGGGTTAAGAAATGCAAAAATAATAGATGGTACAAGAAAAGAGGTTGGAAGCATTTATGGCATTACCATCCATATTGGGAGAACAAGTATGAGCTGTTCATCTTGTTACTTCAAAGCTAATTTCATATAACATAAACCAAAATAAACATATAGCTTCAGCTGGCATTAGGGTGGCTCAGTGGAAACATCTGTACAGTGTTTAGCAATGTGTACAAAAGTGCCATCACAGCTAGGGAAAGAAAATACAGTGGAGAATATAATTCTTGTAGAAGGTGGACTCATGTTAACTAAAACCTGGATGAGGTGAAATACTTTGAAATTTTGTTTAGGTCAGAGGAAAGAATGCCAGAGAAAATAGATAGGGGAAAAAATTAGCAGCTGTTGCAGAAAAGTTGTTCAGGTGGATACTTACATTCACTCCCTTTGTGTAGGAGACAAAAAAAAATTTATAATACATATAGAATTATTTAAAAAGAAATAATACAATGTATTAGCACCCCAGGAACTTGGTGTTATAATGTCTATTGGTAAGAAAAAGAGCATACTACAGCTGGAATTGGCAAAAGATTTTCATAGAGATAAGAACAAATTATAATCAAAATACTGGTGAAAATAGTTGAGAGAATAGAAACATTTTTGCTTTTGGACATCGAGGAACACTAGGTAATGTGTTTAAGAAGTTTCCTCATGCACAGTTTATGCCACTCTGCATTCCTGTGTGGTTTACTACCAAATCTGGAAAGCATGGAAAACATGGAAAACATGATTGTTAGTGAAGGGCTGCTGCATCTCATATCAAAAATCTTTTCCTGATGATAACACGTCTAAATCTTTTCCAGGTTTAAGAATATCTGTGGTTCTTAATCTTCTTTTAAGGGTCATAGTTAGAGGATAGTGGAGAAAATTTACTTCTTTCTGTAACAGTTGTTTCCCCATTTTGTAGTGGAAAAATGAAGGCAGAAGGAAAAGAGGGAAGTTATTAAAAGGAGGAGTAGTTAGTAATAATTTAGCAGTGTAATGCTTATATAGTAGATGAAAAAGGAATCCAGAAACCTATATCTAAACAAAATCAGAGCTGTCTCTTGAATATCACTTATCTTAGGTCTAGCTGAGTACAGTATATCAATGTTACATATACACCATTCTGTTCAGGTATATTCAAAAAATAGGGCTGGAAGAGATCAGAAGCTTTTCTTGGATATTTCCTTACCCCAACGTAGTATCAAAACTATCTAAATCATACATGACAGGTGTTTGTAAACACTGCCAGTGAGAGATTTTGCCATCTTTGCTGGTAGCCTGGTGTTACGAATGGACATGGGGGCTTATCCAAGTCCTTGCCTTTTGCCCAGGCCTCTGGCAGTAGCTTTGTTGAGATGCCCAACACCCAAAACCCGCTCTTGTTCACAACTTCTTTAGTTATGGTTGAGTCAGTCTATTAGAGAATGAATTATTTATTTAATAGACATAAAACTAACAGACATAAGACTTATAATAAACTAATACTACACAGGAATAAGGATAGGAAGAGACTACTAGTTGATATATAGAGCGTGAGGTTAAAGGTAGTTATTAATGTTACACCTAGTGAAGAAATGATATAACTTAGGATTCAATGTATCTTACCATCCAGTTGTTGATGGGGAACACATCAAGATCCTTTCCCTCAATCCTCAGGAAAGTAATAATGGAATTTGCATTCAAACTCCGGGGACAGATCTCCCACACTATCAGGGCTACGTGTAGACGGCTTCTGCCTCTGTGTGCCTTTTATAACTTGTGTGCCTTTTATAGTTTGTAAAACAGTGTCTCTCCGTCAAAAATATTTTTTTAATCTCTTTCTGCGTTTTCTCTCCAGAATAAGATGATTCTTAGCTGAGGCCTGAGCCCTTTTGGATCCAGAGATGACCCCTTGCTGGGGGTTTCAGCCCCTGGGGTTTCTCTTTATGCACCAAGTCCCTGTGGTAGATGAAGGGAAGGGGAGGTTGATGTCCTGCCACACCTGGCACTTCCATCTCTTTATTGTTTAGGGAATTCTATCATAATGTCTAACCTAAATATGTTGCAAATCTATTACATGTTAACTGGCTTCCAATTACTCTTAATCCCAAGAATTTGTCAAGGAAATAACACCACAGCTCAGGTTGACTCTTTGAAAAGAGAAAACAGTAGTGAGCCATTTCACTGTGTATGTTCTATGACTGACACCAGCACCCAGCAAGCTCTACAGTCCCCTCAGTACTTTTCTGTGTGTGAAGTACTAGCTGCATTACATTTCTGAATGCCCCCTACACACTTTTTGGAGCGTATATTCTGAATAAAGTTCTGTAGAACACTGAAAAATTTAAAATGCAAGAATTTAATAGATTGAAAATTGAATGTTAAGATGACTATTAGAATAAATATTATGAGAGGTTGTACTATTTTTTGTATTTCATTCAGTTGAAATCTAAGGGTTTTACACAATACCATCAACCACCAAAAAATTCAGGGAGATTTTCCCAGGTTCCATGTTTGAATTTATGAATATACATTGGGTTTTGGTTTTATCTGGTAATGTGAAATATAACAAAGCTACATGACACATGGAACAGAGGGAGAAATGCACAAATCAAGTTACCTAAAAATGAGTGAATTTTTTAAATAGGGGCAAGCTTGTTTATAGTTGAGTTGGAAAAAATCCCTCACTTGAGTAACCTGGGTTGCAAATTCAGTAGGGAAATGTTACCATGTCACTATGACTGTATCATCTGTTACAGGGGAGTGATTTCAGCTGAAGGGGATAATGGGCTTTTGAGATAATTTTGAAAGCAACTAGCCCTCCTTCAGGCACTGGGAATATGTAATTTTTTCCCATTAATTCTTCTCTATATAAATATTTTAAACAAGGGTTTGCTTTCCAGAGTCTTACTTGGTGAGACACTAAAAACAAAACATGATTATTTATAAGATATTCATTGAAATAATGAAGGAAAATGAATTCTGTTTCTGCTCCACATAGTCATCCTTGTTGATGATTTAATCTCTTACTAGCTTGGCTTTCAGCCTGTTACAAAAGGACAAAAATTCTAATTCTAATCTGTTAATCACCTTATGTGATTATTCCTATCAAGACAGGAATTGCCTCTTCCCACGTGTAGACCCCAAGTCCTTCCAGAATTGGTCCAAGCTGCAGCTAGATCCTGGATGCTGTAATTATATGAGTGGTGTTAGGTATTAAAATAATAATATTTAAAGTATCTTACGGTTGTGTTCTTCCAGTAATGAACACTTCAAGATAAAAAGAAAAAAAAAAAATCTGCTTTTGGGCATGAGAGAAAGGAGTTCAAATTTTGTATGGAAAACTGTGCACTCCAGATTCCTACACTGCAGAAATTATTATTCCTGACGCATTTTCTAAAGAGAGAAAAAACGCCTAATATCAGAAAAGCAATCCTATTTGCCTCCAAGTATTTACAAGGAAGAATTTGACTGTGAAATGATGACAAACCAATTGTGCTTGTATAGCCAGTGCAGTATTTGTTGCACAGTCTGTTGTTATGCTTGGAGATCAGCCATTTAGAGTGTGCATGTTTGATACTGCCCGCCCACAGTGATACCAGAATCTGTACTGAAAAGCAGAAAATGCATCAGAAAGCTATGTGTTTTCCAGCTGGGGTATGAATCACATTTTCAGGACCTTTGTTTCTACACAGTTTAAAACCCAGCTGTAACAAGGAAAGTCAGAAACCATAATACGAGCCTTTAGCTCCTATATCTTGTGAATTTCACATTCTGGACAGATTCCTGCATCAATATGAAGATTACCAGCTTTTAGCTGTAGATGGGTCGTTTATCACTTGCTTCAGTCTCTGCTTTCATATTCATGAATCAGAATGTACAGTGTTCCTAGCTGAACTTCTGTGCTTCTGTACTTCACAGCAATTAACATCCCTGACATTGTATCTCAAGATAAGATGCTCATCTCAGAAGACTGGTAGGAAGTGAAATGTAATCTGTCATATTTAAGTCAGCTCTTTAATAATAACCCATTCTAATAAGGACAAAGTAAGTCCATTTCTCTCCAGCTCCTAACCTCGTGTCTTTGTAATTTACATAATAATTGGCATGTTATCAACAATATCATCTGAGTATGTCTGGACTTCACAGACTTTTGGAGAACTAATTAGCTAAAGATAACGACTTCAAGTCAGCTTGGAAGAATAGGATGCAGCTGCAGTGTGCATACATTTTTGATGTGCATGCAGCATGTTCTCTTTTTTGTTAGGATTTATATGTGAGGTATTTGTAGATTAACATAGAAGAGGAAGGTCTGTGGAAGTCTGCAAGTTTCTCATGAGCATAGCCTAGCACAGTATTAATGCTTTGTCCCAAAAATTGTCTTGTTGGTTGCATGGGCTTGTTTTTTTCACATGGTGTTTGCATTTGCCCTTTGCTTTCTCAAAACAAGCAGATAAGATACGTGCTGACACTCTATACAAAATATCATGAATGTCAAACACCAGTACTTCTGTGCCTTACCTATCAAAACATTTCCATCTAGAAGCCCTTTCAGCCTATCCTATCAGTAGACAGTTCTTTTGCTAACAATTTTAAGTTGCACCTTTAGTTCCAATGAGCATCAACTGCAGGACCCTGTCAGCTGCTCCTGTATTGTTGTGGTGAGGACTAAGCACTTACAGCAGTGGAGACTTCTGAAATCAGGCATGGCTGGAAATTCTATCCTGACTATATCTTAAGTGCTTCCCAGTGAAATGAAAAAAGTGGTTGTCAGTGGAAAATTTCCAGATGGGACTGAAGAAAAAAAGCTCAGGTATCCATCCAGTATTTTTCTACAGTTTGGTTTTTTTCCTTTAAATTGTTGAAAGATGTTAGTGACTCCAGGAGATCCTGAGCCTTCCTAAGTTTCACCTTTCTCTAGCATGAAGAAAGTTAAAGGCAGTGAAGTTAAAAATTGATGCTTGGTCTTGCAATAGTAGCATAAAAATCTAAGACTTGGGGGAATATTTGTTTTCAATAACTTCATTTATGTATTCATTTATGCTGAGTCATTGTTCACTTTAAAATCAGCATCATGAAGCTGACTTAAATAAGTAGTGCAAGTGCTGTGTGCATCCCAAACAAAAACAGTCCAGTGACTCCAGTTTTAGCATTTTTCTCACTTCTTTCATGTTGTCTTTTATCCATCAACACTATAGAGAGACTCAGAAGAAACTTTACATTTTTGACAAGCAATCTAAGCTGTTACCCAGCCTGAAAAGTGAATGGGCGTGGGAAACTTATTTTCCCTTCAAATAAGTATGAATGTCAGAAATGCTCTTGATATGTGACAAATAGCATTCAGTCAAAGTAGTGGCTGAAATTGCTCAAAGTAGTCATAAATTGGTGAGTAGAGCTGGCTTTATTTCATTTGTGAATATAATGTTATCATTGTCTTTAGAAGATAAAAGCTAGGATGTGCTAATGTTTTCTTCTATATGAACTGTTTGCATAAATATCTATTTCTTCTGGTGGCTATTTATTTCACTGAAATAACTACTGAAAGTAAACAATTCTTTAAATGCTAGGGAAAAAAATCACAGAAGAAATAAGGGGAAAAAATATGACAATGATCTTTATTGGCTCAAATACATGGATTGACCTAAAGATTCCCTATCAAGTGTCCAAGGAAATCTATGTTTTTTTACCCCTGTTTCTCAAACACTAGTAAGAATGACTAAACTCTGTGCTAATCTTGTAACAATTTTCCTTGAAATTTATTTCCTTCTTTGTGAAAAAGTATAAGTTAGCCTTTCATAAAATCTATTTGTATATTAAAGGGGAAATGAAAACATTATTTTTACTTCATTCTTCATGCATATAATATGGCTAGGGGAGCTTTTTTTTTTTTTGCAAGCAACATTTCCTTTTCAAAATAACATTTCTCTTTCACTATACTAAGGTCTGGAGGTCTGAGGATAATGATTATATTTTTCCTTTTTTAAAATATAGATATTAAAAATTAAAGGGAGAATTTAAAAATAATACTTAAGTGCAAAATGTATCCATTATGATGTTTTTATGCAGTGGAAGAACTACAGTTAGAAAATATGCTTCTGCTAAAAAAGTACTTCTTTTGTTCCTTGGAATACTAACTATTTAGTAAAGACAGCATTTTTCTTCTTATGGGGAGAATAGGTCCATAGAAACTTGCTTTGGCCTAGTTGGTTAATGCAAGATAGAAGACTTAGAAGATCCAACTTCAATTAAACAAGGTGAACTGATTTTCACACAATGTTTTCAACCAGAGAGCTATAAGAAAGCATCATATATAGCTCTGGGGGTATGAAACCTTCCTTATTCATGTTTATTAGATACATCTGGCACTTACTTATAATTTATATGCAGTAAATTTCTATAATAAATACTGAATATACATACCACATATTTACTATCCTGTTATTATGTCTTTTTGATAATTTAGTGGTAGATATGCTTTGCATTTCAAATATTTTCTTAGCCTGACTTTCTATAACTAAGAGTGGAACTGTGTGTTAAGATGATTACTAATTGCTTAGGAAAACATTCCTCTTGGTATTCATGAAATCAGAAAGAGACTTTGGTTTTGCTATGCGTGTAAGGAGTTGCATAATGATGTGATATGAAAAAATAGAGACAAAAACAAAAAATAAATCGTCAAGTATAAGGTTTTTTAAAAGTCTCTTGGAACTGAGTGGAGAGTTCAACTTAATACTAGAGGAACCTATTATAAAGTATTTGCTTGTTATTAGTGTGGCTTGTTGTACCACGGACTCCCTGCATGGCCTTGTTTGAGATGCCCATTGCTGGAGCTTCCTGGATTTCTGCATTGTGTATTCCGTGTACCTCTTGGAGAGACTGATGCTGCCTCTGCTTCCTGCCCAACCAGCTGTGAAGAGTTGGATCCCCACATTCACACACAGGTTCCTCTGCGAAATCACCTCCCTGAAACTCCTTCCTGTGTTTCTGCAAAAATACCTTTGATAAGCTATGGTTTGTCCCACTGTTGAGAAACGTGTCTCTGTATAATAGTTGCTTCAATTTAGATGAAAGGACTGTTACCTTTGCCATTGTCACTCTCAGCTGAGCCTTCACACCACAAAGATATCATCAGTGCACATCAGGAGAGAGTGTGGTCAAGCAAACATGTCCTCTGACTCTCCCATGCTTTGTAAGCAAGGAAGTAGAAATCCAGGGTGGTACCAAGCAGCAGAAGCTGGTAAAGTAAAGGAGGAAGTGGTTCCTACGTGTGGACATCTGCAGCTTCTTCTGGGTGAACAATGGGAAAGGGTTCTGCTTCTTCCCAAATATGCATTTGACAGTATGGGAATTACTCCCTGGCAATGCCAATGAAGTAGATAGCACTGTACAGACCAAATTAGTCTGCTGCTGAAAAATGAGAAGGGGAAGGAAGGAATAGTATTGCTTTGGGCGGTGCTAAAAACTAGCCAGCTCTCCCCTTTCTTTTCCAACAATTAAAGGATCAGTTCTAATGATGTCAGCAAGCTCAATTTCTGAGTGTTTTTCTCTTATGCTTTGTGTCAGAATTATTTGGTGAAGACTAGCAGGTGGAATCTGCTTGCTGTTGTATGAGCTTCATCAGTCTTATTAATCAATCATCTTTTTGTTTTTGTTCAGCATGCATCAATAACTCTGGCAGTAATAAGAAGTTATTATAGAGAAGCTTAGTGTAGGTAGAACTGTTATCATCCTGATCTCCAGTGAACCAGCACTCCAGTGTCACACTGGTCTGCCTTCTCTTCTGAAATAGCTATTCATGAAGTTGATACTGATGATGGTCAGGTTAAGCACAGTTATATATCAGGAGTTCACCCTTTGCTAGAATGAGCAGGAACTTAATTTGAAAACAAATGGAACTAGGGACACAGAGAAGCTGTTAAAAGATGACAGAAAAATTGAAATGTGTCTGCAACATGTCTAGGGAAGTAGAACAGAGGAAAAAAATCAATCATAAATATACTGGGTGCAGATACTGATTACACAAAGGAAGATCTCGGAAAACAAAACATCAGATTGATTTCTCAGATCCATTCTGCCAATGTAGAGAGCTACTGATTGGAGTTGCTATCAGCTTATTTTTATGACCTTTTTTGATACCAAAATGTAAGTTACTTGAGTTATTAAAATGAGGCTTTATAAAGACATTTCCAAGAGCCTTTGATTGCAGTACCAAGGCAGCTCTCCTATTGTGCAGACACAGCTGGGGCCTCACTGACAGCCAATGGGGTGTGAGATCATAAATACTACCCTGCAGTACCAAGGGGACAAAAATTTTGCAACATGGTAGACTAAGAGGGAAGGCAATATTGGATATTAGAAAAGATTTCTTCACTCAAAGGCAGTCTACACTGGAAGTAGCTGCCCAGAGAAATGGTGGAATCAACATTCCTGGAAGTGTTCATAAAAATATATAGATGTGATACTAGAGGACATGGTTTAGTGGTGAACACAGTGGTGCTGGTTTAATGGTTGGACTCAATAATCTTAAAGGTATTTCCCAACCTTGATGATTCTATGATTACTTTTGGCCCTTCCAATTAACACTTCTGCCATTGATTCTATTCCTATAGTGAAGGAAGTGTGGGTTCCATTCTCCTGTCTCTTTCAAGGTTGGAGCCTTAAAAAATCAATTAATTCCTGATCAAAAATTATAAAACTACCTCGTGATCAACATGCTCAGTTAAGGAAAGATTTCTTTTGATATCATCTTTGCAGCAACTCCTACTTTTAAAATACTATATATTTTTAAGCTGTCTAATTATATGAAATTGGGGGGCTGGGGGATGTTCTGTGGTAGTGAAATTTTTGTTTGTATTTTGGTTTCAGGGGATTTGTTTGTTTGTTTTGTTTTCCAAACAAAAAGTTCTCCCCTTGCATGTCCTCTATACAAACAAAGCAAACTTCAGCACACTGATATGTACCCACTAAGAAGAAAATATCATTAAATACTCTCCTGTGTTGCTCTTAGTGGATACTGATTGTCAATTTTGTAAGAATGAAAGCAAACTGAAAATAATCCACAGGCTTTAGGACAAATGAGAATTTTTTTGTCTCGTAGTACTTAAAGACAGGATTTTGTAACTTCTATTGTCAAAAGTCATCTTTTCTGATTTTTAAAGCTGAGATTTTTCTGTAGAAAATAACTTCATCCAAGTTTGAATGGAGGTGAATCTTTCTCTTCAACTAGTGGTTGAGGGCACCTTCAGAAAGTTTGCTGATGACATCAAGCTGTGTGGTGTGGCCAGCACTTTGAGAGAGGTGATTTTCTACTTCTGTGTCCAGTTTTGGAGCCCCAAAAATGAGAAATAGAGGGAAATGGACCTGTTGAAGTGAGCCCAGGGGAGGGCCATGATCAGAGGGCTGGACCACTTCTGCTATGAAGGTAGGTTGAGAGAGTTGGGATAAGATGGCTATGGGGGAACTTCAGACAAGCCAGTATAAAAAGCTGTGCCTACAAGAATGCTGGAGAGGGACTTTTACAAGGTCATGGAGTGAAAGAGTAAGTGTTAATGGTTTTAAACTGAAACATGGTAGGTTTAGACTAAATATTAGGAAGAGGTTCTTTACTGTGAGGGTGGTGAAACACTGGTTTCACAGAGAAGTTTTGAATATTCCTTTCCTTTTAAGTGTTCAGCGCCAGGTTGGATGGGGCTTTGAGCAACCTTGTCTAGTGGAATTTTATCCCTACCTGTGGTTGGGAGGTCTCTACCAACACTAAGTGTTCTGTGTTTCTATGAGCTGTACAGATTTGTGCTTCTTGAGAGCTTTTATGGAAACAAACCATTTATTTGTAGCACCAGTGTTTCTGATTAATATTGCCAACTGGTTTGTATTAAGAACTCTCTGGAACTTAGTATATAACAAAATAATAAAAAAATTGTGGGTTTGCCAGTGTAAAAGCATTAAGGCCCTGGAAGTACACAGAAGCATTGATTAATGTTGCTTACAGGCACTTTGAGACAAGCATCTTGTCTCAACTCCAC
>VWYE01012732.1:156418-166693 GCA_013398995.1 Alaudala cheleensis
TCAGAAAGTTTGCTGATGACATCAAGCTGTGTGGTGTGGCCAGCACTTTGAGAGAGGTGATTTTCTACTTCTGTGTCCAGTTTTGGAGCCCCAAAAATGAGAAATAGAGGGAAATGGACCTGTTGAAGTGAGCCCAGGGGAGGGCCATGATCAGAGGGCTGGACCACTTCTGCTATGAAGGTAGGCTGAGAGATGGCTCTGGGGGAACTTCAGACAAGCCAGTATAAAAAGCTGTGCCTACAAGAATGCTGGAGAGGGACTTTTACAAGGTCATGGAGTGAAAGAGTAAGTGTTAATGGTTTTAAACTGAAACATGGTAGGTTTAGACTAAATATTAGGAAGAGGTTCTTTACTGTGAGGGTGGTGAAACACTGGTTTCACAGAGAAGTTTTGAATATTCCTTTCCTTTTAAGTGTTCAGCGCGAGGTTGGACGGGGCTTTGAGCAACTTTGTCTAGTGGAATTTTATCCCTACCTGTGGTTGGGAGGTCTCTACCAACACTAAGTGTTCTGTGTTTCTATGAGCTGTACAGATTTGTGCTTCTTGAGAGCTTTTATGGAAACAAACCATTTATTTGTAGCACCAGTGTTTCTGATTAATATTGCCAACTGGTCTGTATTAAGAACTCTCTGGAACTTAGTATATAACAAAATAATAAAAAAATTGTGGGTTTGCCAGTGTAAAAGCATTAAGGCCCTGGAAGTACACAGAAGCATTGATTAATGTTGCTTACAGGCACTTTGAGACAAGCATCTTGTCTCAACTCCACGTAAGATGTAGCATAATACAATGTGATGCATTCTGGTCCACCAAATCATTCATAATTGAGAGTCATTCTCAAACACTTGTGTTACCTCACAGGCAAGTTGAAACATAAACTGTAAGGAATTTAGAGATTTTAGAGGAACTAAGATTTTAGGTAGAAGACAAGCGTTATTAGAGTTAAAATAAATGNCGATATTAGATCAATATCCATATTTTGGTAAATCAAAGTCTCTTGGAAATCTAGTATACCCTAATGGAAAAACATGTGTATTTTTCATATCATGTCCCTTGAAGTGTGGCACATTTAAATATCTTATTACATTTTTTGGTAGACCTCAGGACACCTTGTCCTTCTCCCCTAAATTTCTCATATATTAAATTTCTTCATTTCTCATGTTCAGGGAGGCACTATTGTGGTTTTAGAATAGCAATTTTTGTGTTGTTACCAGCCAATGGTAATATGTTTTTGAGGTGATTATGCAGTCATCAAGACCCATTGCAGGATCAGGAAGGAATTGTTATTGTGTTAAAAACATTGACCAGAAGGTCTGCCTAAAAATGCAGCCGAAGAATGTGTTTATTTGTCCATTTAGTCTTCTAGAATAACTTTGGAGTGCAGCTGAGCCTGTTGTGCCATTTTATCTCTGTCTTTTATAATCATCTCTGTCATCTTCAATTGTTTTCTAAGAAGCTTCTATTTTAAATCTTATTTCTGCTTGAGTGTTCCTCATTTAATATTCTTCTCACAGGTGAGTCTTATTGCTGCTCATAGGCATTCCAAATATTGCAATTTTTGATCACTTACTTCTGTTCCCACATGGCTTTATTTCTGCCTCGTCTTGTAACATTTTCCCTGGCAATCAGATACTGAAAATTTCTTCAAAACAGCCATTTGTGAAGTGCTCGTTGGAGAATCTCATTAAGTCCTCAGTTTGAAGTTCTATGCAGTGAAATTTTCTTAATATTTTATTGAATATTCATACTTTAGTACCCAGAGGTTTTGGTTTTGTCTAGCTGGATTCAGGATTACAAGGTAATCTGTTCATTGTTATTCTGACCTTAATTTCATTGCCAATTGCATCCATTTCATTATTTTTCTTTCCACGACACCTGAAGTAGTGAATTTCTTTGGATTTTTTTGCCTTATTGTTCAGATTTTTGTTCATCAGTGAACACCTGAACACCTGAACACAGTGTTTAAGGGGTGGATGCAGCAGGGAGATAGGGAGGGTTGATTTTTAGTTCTTTGGTTTGGGGGTTTTTGTTGATTTTTTTCCCAGTCCAGCATAGCTGGTATAAAGCATCTCTGCTGATACTTGAAATTGGCTTAGATATATATAAATTTAACTTTCTAATATAATCATTGTTGTGCTAATATTTTTTTTGTCAACTTCCCTAACACTCCAGGAACTTATCTAAATTAATTTCATAAATGCTGTTAGACACATTGTGAAAGTCCATGAAGTCTATGTAGAAATAAATGATATCCATTACGTTTTGTTGAAACAATGAGGCAGATAATTGATATTTATATTTCCCATCTGAATCTTGTCTTTTGTAAATTTGTATCTGGTAATTTGTTTAACTGAAGATGTAGTCTAATATAATGTATATTTTAATGCTATAGTTGATTTGTGATCAATGGTATTTCTCTCTAGATATTTTGTTGGTTAAGATCTCTTCTCTCTTACAGCTTTATTGTCTGGTTATATTTAACTATCTAGGTATGAATTAATAGACACCTGCCTAAAGCCACACGCAAATAACATCTACAGACACAAAAGCTTTGGGTAGCCATTTGCAAATAAAAAGCCACTGACTACTGTGAACATATGGCAACTCCTGGCTTCTGGAATAATCTGCATTTAATTCCAAAGGAGCAAATTTCCATGGCCCTGGCACTCAGAGCAGACCAAATTCTGCCATATCCATTATGTCCAAAATGCTAATTATTTCAGTGGAATATGGAATATTGTGGTCAGATGATCAAGATCCAATTCAGATTTTAATCTTTGGGAAAGAATATTTTACCTTATGCGGGATAACCAGGGATTGCCAAACTAATGCATTAAATAACTTGTGGAAGTGGAAAGAATAAACTTGTATCAGCTGCTGTTGTGCAATCCAAAGTACTTGGGGCCTGACTTGATAACCACTCTGCTATCCTTCTTGTTAAAGATTGGTCCTCTGGGTATTTTCAGTGTCTAAAGGATAACCAACAGTTTCAGTGAAGATATGACAATTCAGAAAAGTTTATATTATCCCAGTAGAGACATCAGGTGGTTGACAGACATACTAGAATGATGTGCCAAAAATTTCCTCTCTCAAAAGTTAATGCATTTCTAGCTAGTAAACTTCAAAAGGCAAACTTTGTTCAGTCAAATTAAAATGCTACAATTAAAAGGAACCTTTCCAGTATGTTTTTTTGTACTCCATCACATGTACTCCATCAAATGCTGCTTTGCTGCAAAGTTGAATGCATTCAAAAGGAGAATTGATTAAGCCTCTCAAGTAAATTACTTTCAGCTGAGTTGCTTATGCAAGAAAAATTCTTGCCCTGACCTCGAAGCATACTCATCTAAAAATGTGAATTCTGTGCAAAACATTAAAAAGTCCTGTAGGACAAATAAATCCTGTATTATTTCAAATATATTCTTCAGCTAAGCTTTTAGGAAACACTCAGAGCTCAGTGTCTGCATTATCATTTATATTTCATTAGCACCTAAAGGCCTCAAGTGAAGCCAGGCTGGCAAGCATTTGGGAAATAGAAATACAGTATAATATGCTATTCTAGTCCCAAACATCTGTCACTGTTAAGATGAAAGAAGTAGAAAGGGGAACAGTGTCACGCTGACGTGTGAAACATGGTTTGCAGCAGGTCTCTGCCAACAGAGTACAGATTCCCTGAACTGCAGTACTGTGCCTTGTTTGCTTGGACATGTTAATGCTAATGCATCCCAGTCATAGAAGAACCAGAGTTGTATAAAGTTGAACAGAGTTGCCACAAATTACACCTGTTCCCCCCAGTGATTTTCATAATTCTGTAGCACTGGGAAATGTTGCATAATGATCACAAGTGGATTAACTAAATAATTGTAATCCATAACCAGTTCACTATTCTGTCATTGAAGATTCTGCATTGTGGACATATTTGCAGTTCCTTTCTTGAGTAAGGCTGAATACATTTTTGCATGTATGCTATGTTTAACTAGTAGTACGATAAAATAATTTAGATATTTTAATTATAAATAGATCTTTCTTTATTAATCTGCTACCCACAATATCTGAAGTCTGCTTCATTTGAAATGATTAAAATCTGGAATGATAACTGGTGCAGAATATGTGTAAAATCCTGGTGATGTGGGTGTCAGGGTCCGCAGCAGCCTGCGAAGTCCTGATAGGTTCTTTTAGGGATCTCAGAGCGCAAAAGACACATCAGGGGACACCACCAGTTTAATCATCAACAATGCACTTTATTTAGTGCCAACAACAATATGCGATAGTGGGAGAGAAATAGAAAATAGAGAGAAAGAGAGAGAGAAAAGAGGGGAAGGGAATTATAGTTACCACGGAGAGCCAAGTCCTCAAGGCAATCTGCCCATAGATGCGTCTTCTTCCATGGGGTGCGCACGAGGTGGGTCCCAATGCTCACAGTCTTTATAGGTCCTCTCGAAGCGGGGGGCATTTGGCCAAGGTGGGGGCTGCCTGGTTGACATACATTTCTCCAAGCTGCAAGCTGTACCTGGCCACTGGTCCATGGTGCGGGCGGTGCAGTGGTTGGGGTTGTTACGACCCACACAGCAGGAACTGAACGAACCAGTCCAGAGAGCCAGCATTGGCCCAGTCCATTGTTCTTTCACTGTGTTTCCATGGAGACCAGTCTCTGGTTCGGTGAGCACACACCTGCAAGTACACTTCTGGCAGGCTTTCCTCCCCTGGACAGGCCAGAAACTTTGGAGTCTGGGGGTCCCAGCCCCTGGGATTCTGTCAGTTCCTTGGAGACAGTTGTGAGGCAAGTGAGGGATCTCGGATTGACTCTGACCTGTGGTAAGCTCATTAGGTTCACATCTGTGTCACTTCCGTAATTAGAAAAAAAATACTTATATTTGTCTTATTTTGATTCTCTTGGAGCCAGTGGAAAAAAGGAACAAAATCTATCCTTGTGCTCCAGTATCTCACTTTTGTTTTGTGAGTGTTTTTCTTCTTGCCATGCATCATGTTTCTAATAAAGTGCTTCCCTGAGTAAATCAAAGGAAGCATCTTCATCCTGTGTATGTGGAGAAAAAAGCAGGTGAAATTGGATGCTGTGAAATTCAGATTCTCCTTGGGGCTGTGAGGAGTGCAAGCAGTCCTACTTATGCCAATTAGATAAGACGGGGGGGGAACGCAAGGAAAATGTTATTGAGATTAGCTACCTGTTTTCTGAGAATATTGTTGGACTTGCTGAAGTTGTAGCCGAAGGACAAATTATTCCTAAAACATGACAAGGGTAGCAAATGTCCAACTAGACAGCAATGTTAATTATGTTAAACAATGATATTTTTTTGCATCCTTGCCCCTCACAAAATGTTAATCCCTCCTTTAGGGATTTTATTGCTTTCCTGTCAGTCTTTTCTAACCTTCCTTTAAAGAAATGATAGCGTTGAACTATCTCAGAATAGAAATCACTATTTCTTAGACACAATCAAAACTATTTGCTGAAAGACATTTTGAAAAGAAAATAAAAAATTGAAATGTGCCTGACCTGCACGGATCATCGGAATTCCTGTTTATCAAAGCTGCCTCTGAGTGGTCTGAAAAAACGAGTTCAAACCACACTGTTGTTTTAAACCATGCTGCAGATGATGGAGCTGTTTCACATTCATATCAATTTCAAGCATAGAAGACTTTTTATTATCACTTGGAAAATTTAAAGAAGCAAATGAAGAAAAGATTACCTTTGTTTCTCATCTAAATGTATAGAAATTGAGTAGTATTGCTCATTAAAAACACACTGTGAATAGCTGATGGAATTTGCTAAGTCAGGTGTTGTGCAACATTATTTTAGTCTGCCAAAGCAGTTTTCCTTTAAAAAAGTGTAGCTGGGAACTTGGTTTTAGTTTAATTTCTACATAATCTCTTCGCTGTCTTTTCACATGTGAATTTACATTGGGTAGATGATGCTGAGAAACTAGAAAACAATTATTTTTAAATGTCAAAGGCAATGCTTCCTCATATAATTTCATCTATCTGAAATTAAATGTGCTGAGGAAAGGAAGAGAATGTGTGTGATTCATTTATTTTGTCTTGGATTCTTTTTTTTTTCACTCCTAGAGGTCTTGAATACTTTGACTTGGAAGGGACCTTAAGAAGAATTTAATCCCAACTCCTTTGCCATGAGCAAGGACACCTTCTACTAGACCAAGCTTCTCAGAGCCCCATCCAACCTGGCCTTGAGTACTTCCAGAAAAGCAGCACCCACGACTTCTCTGCGCAATGTTCCAGTGTTTCACCACCTTCACAGTAAAGAATTTCTTCCCGGTACTTAATCCAAGCCTACATTCTTTCTGTTTAATGCCATTACTCCTTGTCCTATTACTGCATAACATTGTAAAGCAATTACTAGGGTTCTGTTGCTGTGCATCTTAATATGAGTAACTTGGTTGGTAATTCCTTGGTTTACAGACTTGGAGTACTCTGGAGTGCACTGCAGATGCATGAGTAGATTGCTCAGCTTTATGTCTACATCTCCAAGTTTGCTGGAGGATATGTAAAATAACCCTTGGGCAAAGCAGAGCCAATTCATTAGTGTCATGATGAGCACCATTTGCTGAGTTATATGGTGAGGCAGAAAAGCATCACTTCTTGTCTCTCCAAATGATAGGACAGGTAGCAGTAGCCGTGTCCCTGACTGGAGTGCAGGTTAGCAAGGTGACATTTCTCCTATGCTACATAGCAAGGTATGTGTGCATGCACAGTGAGTGATGTGCATGAGGGGAGGACAGGAAGGAGCTGTTCTCCCCATAGCCAGTCTAATTTTTCCAATGGTCTTTGTGTGCATTGAAGATCTGGATGAAATGCCACCCTTTTGAAGGTGGGAAATTAGGTGCTGTGGCATTTGATGTAACTACTTGAAGTCTTTGGGGAAAAAAAAGAGCACTTAAATATAAACCTTGCCCCACTGTAAATGTGATAAGAGTCAAGTACAAATATTAAAGACAGCATCAAAAATGTTTTGTTTTTACATCAAGGTGCAAATGTCTAAACAGACAGTGATCAAAAGAAATTACTAAGGCCTTTTTTGATCAGAAGAAGAGTTTTAAATGAGTCCATTTTTTTGTCATTACAGCAGCATATGATACATCACAGGAAATAAATTTGAGTGTGCAATCTGAATCACAAAATGAGAGTCATGAGAGCTATGTATTTCCCACAAAGGCTTTTATTTCCTGATGATGAAAGGCTTAAAATTGTTCTGTTGTGGTTCTTGTTTTCTTCAAAATCATACTTGTTTTCCAACACACTCCATTCAAATTCCTGTGCAGGAATGGGCAGCCTATTGGTCATGATGGACTCATATCTCACAAGCAGTCTGGAGGTGCTACCTCATAGAAGTTGCAGGAGAGCTGCCCAGCCTCTGTGGCTGTGGCCATAAAAATCCATTACAGATCTCATCACTGGATTTTGTAGGGATGCAGCTGTACAGGAAACCTACCTATGTGCCACTGTGAGGTTAAAATCGGTATCATCTGTAGCTGTGAAACCATCCACTTCTCATTGCCAGTAAGCTCTTTGGAATATGTTGACAAGTCTTGTAGCCCTTGGGTAGTAGAAAGGAACAACACCTGTAGCTGGTTTAGGTCTGAAATATTCCCCAATATTTATTTCAATTTTCTGAGTCAGCTTGTGCCTGAATGTACACGTGTGAGCTAAGGTGAACAAAAACATATTTCCCAGTTGAGATGAAACTTCATGAGACACCATTGGAAGGTACTAATAAAAATGCTTTTCTATGACTTTTGAACTACATGATCCCAAAATCTTTGAGCAAGTCTTTACTAAGATGTGTACATCTGTATATTCTTTTTCTATTGCTGCTTTCATTTTTTTTCAGAATATTTTTTGTTTAGAGCTTTTAAACAAATCCTTGGAGCATAGCACAAACTATTGTTACTGTACAATATAGCTTCATAGGCTGTTTAGCACAGTGGGCTATGTTTTGCAGATGGCTAGATCTCAGGAATTTAACCAAATTCTGCTTTCATTTAGATGAACAATAACATTTACAAAGATTAAAGTGGGACTTAGAGTTTGTGGTTGGTAAATTTGGTTGTCTCAGCACGAACTAATAACTGTATATTCTGACTATGTCTACTCTGTGCCTGTAACAAAAGGAGCTAGTCACTGGCATCAATAATCACATCATCAATAATTAAATTTGGAACTTAGCTTCAGCTTGTGCTTATTTGCACAAAGCTCTATTTTCATGTGATGTTTGTAGAAAATAAACTTCGAAGGTGTCCTAGAGTGACTTTATGATGCTTGTATCCCCAAAAAGTCTGTTCTGTCTGTATAAATATTGTGGTCTGTAGCTTTAAGACTGGTTCCAAGAGGGAAGGGGGAGAATAGAGAAGCTCAGAGTTTGTTTTCAGAAAAGCAGCTCACTCCTCTGCATTCCAGCTCCTGGACTGTTCGTCTGAGGCATGGACAGGCGGCAGGTCAGAGATCTGCTTTGCTTTCAGTTGGTTTTAGCTAGCTAGGGCAGAGAAGTTCCCTGGGGTGTTTTTTTTTTTTTTCCTTTTTCTTAGGACTGTTTAAACCTGCTCTTGAACTGAAAGAGCCAGAGCACCGGGGATCCACACCAGTGGGCCACTGGGCCCAGGCCGGCATTTCCCAGCACCGGAGGGACTGATAACAGGCTGAGCGAGCTGAGCTCCCACAGCAAAGACTTTCTCAATTTCGCCAAGTTTTATTGTTTCATATTATTAATTTCTATGTTTGTAAGCACTTTGTTTGTTTAATAAATAGTTTTCCCCACTCATCTCTAAGGACTTTTTTTTCCTTGAACTAATAGCGGAGAGGGGCCGTTTCAGTTTGCTTCCCACAGGGACCCCCATTTGGGAAGTTTCCTCCCAGATTTGCCCTAAACCAAGACATGAACTCATTTATAACATAGATATTTTGACATTCTCTTAAAATACTGTAAAAATACCAGTACAGATGAAATACTGAACAGTTCTGTAGATCCTTCTCTCTTTTTTGGTGGCGGGTGGGGGGGGGAAATTTCAAACTCTTCAGGCCAAACAGAGGGATCTTCCCATCTTTGATTTATGCATTGTATGTCATGTAAACTTGCAAAAAATAGCAAACTTTTGGTTCAGGAAACACCATAGTACTTCTTTTTTGTCTCCTCTCTCATATCTTGGATCCTGATACTTTTCAGATGGTAATCATTAATGTATTATTGGAATAGGGATATGTGTGAACTCCATGTAACTTAACACATATTGAGCCATGTTTATATCACTTTAATAATACTCTGCATAGCTATACATATAGAACTTTTCGATACCCAAAGATATGGAAGATTATGTAATTAATTTGGAATTGTTTTATATAATGCATAATGGGGCCAACATTGGCTATTCAAATAGCTCTGTAAATATTTTTATAACAGTAAGAGAGAATCCTTGCTTTATTTAATTCAGGAAAACAGACTCCAGCACATTCTGAAGGGCAAATCTAGGATATTGTTTTTCCACTGTATCTCCTGTAGTCAATCCCCTTAGGACTGCTGATTGTACATGGATTTTTGATGTAGAATTTTAGCTATAGATATAGATATAGATGATATAGATATAGATTTGCTTTACTAATTTGTAAACTGAGTCAACAACTGAGCCTTTTGATTATTTTTTCCCACATTAAATGAATGTTTCATAAGAATGTATTTAATCCAGATGAATACATGTGTCCTAGAAAGAAAGAGGATTGCATACATTAGTTAGAAAATAAATTCTATATATATAATTTTCTACCTGCATGGTGGCTTCCCTGTGGTTGCTGCATGTATAATTCACTTTTTTTTCCTTTTAAGAGGGGGATATCTTTAAAGTTTGCTCTTCTCAAAGTTTCATAGAGTATGTTGCCTATTTGGTGGATATCATTGATTTGTGCTTCTTGAGTACAAACTGGTATTGATTCTTAAGTGTGGAAAAGAGTAAATATTCTGAGGCAGCTTTTCATTAATCCCATACTTCATTTTACTGAGTGGTAAAAGGCAACATAATTATGGAACAAGTTACTTTAAGGACAAATCTGTACTGAATGACTTCAATTTCAGTAAGCTGAATAGAAGAAAGAAGGAAAGAAAAAAAAAAGAAAGGATATTTGTGTTAAATAGGAGCAGGTATTCTGGTGTTTGCCTGAAGTGACAAGAATCCAAGTCACCTCAGGAGACATGTTATAGACTGATTTGAGGAAAGTACACACGGTGTATATGTAAGAAATTTATATATATATATATATATA